>PVLC010000953.1:0-165721 GCA_004027655.1 Graphiurus murinus | reverse complement strand
TCCCTCTCTCTCTCTCTCTTCCTCTCCCTCTCTCTCCCCCTTCTTCTCCCTCTCCCTTCCTCTCTCTCTCTCTCTCCTTCTTCCTGCTGTCATGCTGTGAGCTCTATAGATCTCGACCCCACAGGGAATGAACCCCCAAATCTTCAAAAACAACTGTGAGCAAATAAATCTTTCCTCTAAGTTGTGCAGCCAGTTGTTTTGATGACACCAGGGAGAATGTTGACCAAGAGAGATGGTATTCATAAAGTCCCGGCAGGAGGAGAATGGAGTAAGCTCCTTTGCCTGTTTCTGCAGGCAGCAAGAATGGATGTGTCCCCCTTCCCTGTGACAGTGGATGTATCTGTGTAGCTTGTCTTCCCAAGGCATGGGCATGACCACCACTTGCACGACCTCACCCTACCACCTCCACCCACTGCACTCCTTTCCCAGATTTCCCCAGCCGGCTGGCCAAGCCATCACATTCATCAAACCACAAAGGAACCACTTAATCCAGCAGGTATCTGATCCCCTAGCGTGACTGTCTGAGCTGTAGATTACCATAGTGTTGCTCAAATGTTGAGGAAAAGCCTTATCCTCGACCTGCAAGGTCTTCCTACTCTTGCCTTCTGACTTGAATCCTGCCTTCCCACCAAGTCACTCCCTCGTGAAGTGTTCAGTGCTCATCTCTTTATCCAGGCCCCCGGAGCAATGATCTTCTCAGTTCCTTCCGCCTGCAGATGCCTCTATTTATTATCTTCATAAGGACATATTTATATAGGAGGGTTTTACAGCCCTGGCATTTTTGATAACTGTAGAAAACCAATCATGTTAAGCTCCTGTACACAGTCTGATCCCCCTGTCCTCATATGATGGCACAATGTGACTAGTAGGATATTCCTTGCCCTTAAAAGTTGATCACCTGCAGGTGACATCCTGCAAGTTTTGAGGTTAAAGAGTATTGGTTGGCAATGCCTCTCAAGGCCATTGGAAGAACAAACATGAGCATTCAGACTGTGCATTTTCAAATTGATTTTAGAATACTACAGTGCATTTATACAGCTGATAGCACTGGTATAAGTGGTATTTCTCAGATAACGGTATATTCTATACCAATTATTAGTGCTAATGATATTACCAGTGTAATTGCTTAGCTGTTCATATATGAAAGTCTCATTCTTAGAATGAATAATAGGAAAGTTAAATTTATTCAACCCTACAAAGAAAATTACACAAACCAGATTGTTTTTCTTTTAAGCAACAAGCAACCTATTGAAAATATTAATCTGATCAACCATAAGGTAAATTAGGTTCAGCAAATTATCTACTAGCTTTCCTCATATTAAATACAGTCCCCAGGTTGTCAGAAAAGTAATTCCTATCGGTAATTTTCTTCAACATGTAAATGATGTTAAAATTGTCTTGAAAATTATCTCTAAAAATCCAATGACATCCTCAAGTTTATGAAAACAACCTTTAATTCGGACTCCAATTTTTACTATGCATTTTCCCTCAGAGAAAAGGACTGCTGTATAGCTAGATAGAAATGTTGGCAGGATATGGGTTTTCTTTGTTTCGTGGTTCTTTTTAAAGATGAGTGAGCTGACATGATAGTTCATATCCAAATAAAAGTTTAGAAAGCACACATCTGGTTCACTTGTTCCATTATGTATCCTCTCCCATGTTTAGCTTTGTGCCTTCTTAAAATTTTATGTTTGAAAAGAGCATCCATAATCAAGAGTCAGTGGTCTTTGCTGGTTCCCAACTGCATATTACATCTCAAGAAGCACACAGTGGCCCTACTCCTTGTGTAAGAAAAGAACATGGCAACCACAAATTGTTCTGAAAATTTACATCCTCCAAGCTCATATCTAAACTTTCTGAATTCTGTTAACTATGAGCTGGAAAACTGTCTTTCATCCCGAGCTACCACTGGCTCATTTGAAAGTAGTATTCTAGCAATTAGCTTCCTCTGAATATGTAACTTCTTAAGCAGTTTAATTCACTGCTGTGGATAGACAGATGCCAGCAGTTTTAACAAGTGATTTGCAAAATTGTTCCCCCTTTGCTTAAGATCAGAGACTATTTACCAGCTAAAATACTGGTGGATGGTCTCTGATCTGATTATAATCTTATAGTATATTATAGTTATTGATCTCACCCAGCATTTATTTGTGGAGGATTCATCTATGTCCTGGTGCATATTTATGATAGTCTGATAGTTGCCAGCTTCACCCATACACATGTGTAATTCTTCTTTTTTCCACTTACAAAATCATCAATTAGCTAGTTGTGCAAAATAAATGCCTTGTGCCCCTCCCTCTCTTGCAGCTGTATGTAGTTTTGTGATTAAAGTTTGGCCAACAATATGTGAAAAAATAATGCACACAGCTCTAAAAGGGGGGGGGCATATTCTCCTCTTTTCCTACCTCCCTCTCTTCACTAGATAGAAGACATGGAGATCTGTCATCTTGAAATACTTAGATAAGTTGCCCATGGTGGCACATGCTGATAATCCTAGTACTTGAGAGGCTGAGACAGAACAATGTCAGGGTCATGGTTAGCCTCAGCAATTTAGTGAGACCATGGTTCAAAATAAATTAATAAAATAGGACTAGGGGTGTAGCTCAGAGATAGAATACCTCTGGGTTCAATCCCCAGTACCACACGAAGAAAGGAAAAACACTCATATAATTAGAATACCACACGAATGGGTAAACAAAAACAAAACAAAACAGAAAATACTCCTACAAAGCCATTCATTAATGGATACCCAATGTTTGTGATGACTGAGATAAGTGCAAATGATCATTGATCGACACACCAAGGACAAGGAGCAGCATCTATCACTCCTGTCTAAGAGGCAGAGAGGCAGGCAATCCCAGAGGTGGAATCTTACAAGGAGTTAGTAGAGACATCAGAACTGGAAGTTGGATTTTCCAACTAGGTCTCTGGACAGCATGGTGACAGGTATAAGTCAACAGAGCTTTAAAAGACAACACAGGTGCATTTTCTATGTGAACCAGTATTTCATTCTAACCAGCAAGGGATTTAATGTGGGATTCAGTGAAATGATTCAACATTGCCCAGGTGGCTTTAAACTCCTGAGTAACAGGTAAAGATCTCAAATTCAATATGGTGGGTAATGAAACATTTCCCTCCTCTCCTTCTTCCTCACGATGCCACCACACAGGTGGCAATGATTTGCTCAGCCCTTGCAACTGGAGACATAACAGACGTGTGGATGCTTTGGGCCAGGGCTCATATGTGATGAAGGCAGAGAGAACCCAAGTTACTTATTTTTGTGTGGCCCCAGGACATATGCATCGATGATGTCATCTTTCTTTATCATCAAGCATTTGCTTCATTCACTGATGGAAACTGTATGTGGATCCATGTGTGTTTGGTCCCAATCCAGCTGGAAAAGAGATCATCTTTACTCCTACAAATGATGAGGGGAAATGGGTTTCTTCTTTGCAAGCTATGCAGCGAGGAAAACACTGAGGGCCCCTTTGTTTCAACACAGACTCCACGCCAACTTGGAAGCTGAGGATCTTCAATGGGTTCCGTGTCTGCTCTGTGCTGTGATTATTTTTTAAGGGAATAAGAAGAAGATTCTAGAAGGGCAGAGATTAGTAGATGCCTAGATCATTGGCCTTGTATGTCCACACAGAGAACTGGATGGGAGCTGGCTGCAGAGAAACCTCTGGACGTTTCCTGACAGAAGTCCCTGAGGGTTAAAATGGCATCCTGGGAAACAGATGAGACTTTTAAAAAGCTGGGGTTCTGATAGAATTTGCTTAGAGAAATTGAGAGTGTCCTCCCTCGAAACCTTTTATTTAAGAAGATAGTTGTGCTGGTTTTACATAAAATGAACTCAACAAACAATACTAGCTACTGGGCAGGTAAAAAGCTAAATTAATAAGTGTAAGAGTGAATGCACAGGAACCCATATTTTTGGAAATGAAGTTTTAAATTTGCATTTGGCTTCTAACACTTGACCGAAAAGTAATAATAATTATTAGTACTACTATTATTAACCTAAAAAGAAAACCAATACAAATTTGACCACACAAGTAAAAACTAGAGATATTTATGACATGATTGATAAGACCCTTTATGTACAATTTCTAAATAATTTCTACCTTGAGTACTTTGCATGGAATCCATTCTTAAATCAATAACTTTGTTGAGACAAAGATTAAGACTCCAGAAATTATGATTTTGTCGAATTAGAATAGGAAGAGGCTAAATTAAAATTTTATGCTAAGGGAATTTCACCATTTGGTTACAGAAAGTCAATTTTGAACGGTGTGATAAGGCATCTAGTCTAAATTCATTTAAATAACATCTGAATCCATTTTGATCCATAACTTATTATTCTACTGTGCATGATAGGTTGTTCTGCATTAAAATGACGTGCTATGTGGAAATGCAGGAATTTGAATGTGTCAAAGTGTCTTGCAAGATGATTGCCTGTAGACACCGGGCTTTGCTGGTTCTGTGTGTGTGTGTGTGTGTGTGTGTGTGTGTGTGTGTGTGTGTGTAGCCTTCCCTCCACCATATTCTTGTAAATAATTAAAGCAGAATGTTGGGTGATACAGAAAATTAAGAACAATCATTTGGAGTCTTGTTGGTTTATCTCCATTTTCAATGAAGTTTGGTTTACTCCAAGTTGAATCTTCCACAGGACTGTCAGGTCTGTTGGTGACACTAAGAGGGTGACTGTCCAGGAATTTGTACTATGTGAAAGGAAGCAACCCATCTGTACCTGTATCCTGTAGAAGAAGGGAGGTTTGTTGTTGAATGAGTCATGATTTCCCTCTATTATTTTAATTAGGAATTTGTGACGAGCCCATTACGGGATAAAGCTTTATGGGTTTGGGGCCCTGGTAGGGATGTTTACTGGTAAATGGAGTGCAAATTGGGTCTGCATATGGACTTGGACTTGAGTTCAAACTCGGCTGCTGGCTAAACTTGTGTCCTTGGACAAAGAGCTTGAACTTGCTGAAGCTCACATGCCTCGTCTATAAAAATGAAGGATCTACATGATTCCACCTCTGTGATACACAGCTAGGTAACAAAACAGGAGCGTGGGCATGATTGCTATTTTCTGCCCAGCCTCCTCTCCTCTAAGTTTCCACTTCTACCAACCCTGTGTGAATCTGCTACAGCTGTGAATGTGGCTCTACTTTCTTCCTTCCCAGGCCACATTGTAGGTGCTTTTTAGCTATTACCTCTCCCTGGGCGTGGTGAAGCACACTTGTAATCCCAGTATTTGAGAGGCTAAGAGAGGAGGGTCACAGGTTCTGGGAGAGCCTTAGCAACTTTGCACCTCCCCCACAACTAAAGAGACCCTGTTTCAAAACAAAACAGAACAAGACAAAATAAATAAATAAAGTAGTGTTGGGGTGTAGCTCAAAGGTAGAATGTCCCTGGGTTCAATCTCAAGTATAACACACACACACACACACACACACACACACACACACACACAAGTTAGATATTAGATATTACCTCTCTTCACGTAACACACCCGCATGGTGATTGCAGTGGAGGCACAGGTAATCCGAACACCTCATCTAAGATCACACAGCCAGTATCTGACAGGCGGGATTTAGACCCAGGGCCTGAGGTCCTCACTCCTGGAGTAGGATGGGCGTGTGACTCAGGCCAGCCAGCTCCCTGGAGGCACTGTAGCTCAGGGTATGTCTGTAACCCTGACAGAGAAAACTCAGCTCATTTCAGTTTTTAAAACACCTTTTAACTTGACACAGAAAAATTGTACGTATTTGTGGGGTACCATGTGACTTTTCTGATACATGTATACATTGTGTGAGGTTCCAATCAGGGTAAACATAACAATCTCTTCAAACGTTTATCATTTCTCTCTGGTAAACACAGTTAAAACTTTTTCTCCTGGCTGTTTGGAAATAGTTTGTTCATTGTCGATGGTCACCCTACTCTGCGCCAGCACTCAGGAGCCTCAGACTTCTTGTGGATTGCACATTTGTGGACACTAGCTTTACAATGGTTATCTAGAACCTCACAATGAAATGGGTTTACCTCCCATTGTTCTGTCGAATGGAGAATTTCTTCCTTATAATATTGTGTTAGAATTCTTAAGACTGAGGTAGGAACGCACAGGTATTCCAATGTGATTTCAGAAATAAAATGTTACAAGTAGAAGCTGGACATGGTTGAGGTTTTCTGGGGATCCATTTTCTCTCTCCTTCTGAGGTATTCACTGTCCTGTGAATCGTGTGTTCTAGTACTTTGGCATGATTCTTGGCACGAGACTTAAAACACGTAATTCTCGGTATAAAATCAGAATATTTGTCAAGAAAAGATTTCAAAATTTAACTTAAGAATGACCAGATATCATGCATTTTAATTTTTCATCAAGGAACAATCTATTTCATTACAACTTAATTTATTTGACCTAACAAGTCCTCACTCGCAGGCCGTGCTGACAAATTGAACAGACTTTATAAATCATTGATCAGTATCTCCTGTGTCATAAATTCCTTCTGACTTTGGATGCAGGCCCAGAAGCTAATTTTTTGTATTGCTTCATGCAAATGATCCATAATTCATAATTACTATTTCCTTCAAATGTGACAGGTAGTTGATTTTGTAAAATGACAAAGTTTGCTAACCACACACGCGCGCGCACACACACACACACATATGCATACACACACGCATGCGCACAACTGTCTTTTCCTCTAAAAGCAGGTGTTTGACAGTATAGGGATTTCCCAGCAACTCTTTTAAAGATCCATTAGGGGAAGTAAAACAGTATTTAAGAGGAACAACAAAGTGTTTTGGAGTCACGGGAAGATACAAGACGAGCTCCGACTACTTATTTCAGCAAAAAGATGTTAGTTTAAATTTTATGGTTGTTAGTGTCATGTGACCTATAGTAACACGTTTTATTAAACGTGGAACTTTGTTTCAGGTATTGGGATAGATAAACTGAAGGCTCTGGGAATTTCTAATGCCATAAATTTCTTTCTTTCTTTTTCTCTCTCCTTTTATTCCTTTCGTTTTTGTGTTTTTAATTAATGTGTGTGTGTGTGTGTGTGTGTGTGTGTGTGTGTGTGTGTGTGTTACTGCAAATTGAACTCAAGGGCATTCTACCCTCAAGCCATTATACCCAGGCCTATTTTTATTTGTTTTTCAATTTTGAAACAGGGTCTTCTGAAGTTGCTGAGGCTAGTCTTGAGCCTGTGATCCTTCTGTCTAAGCCTCCCAAGTACTGAGATTGTAGGAGAGCATCACCATGTCCAGCTTAATGCCATAATTTTCTGTTTTGGCTTTGGAATAAGTGGAGATATATTGACTTTAGTGCTTCCTTTTTGGACCAAGAGGTCATTGAGTACATGCAAAGAAAATATAATGGAAGGGAAAGAACAGAAGCCTTTAACACATCTGGAGCTGGATGTGGCACTGGATCCACTTGTCCAGGTCTGGATTTTGCTCAGAACCAAAGAGGGTCCAGGTGCTCACTGCCTACCAAGTTGCTTCCTGCCCCCTGCAGAGCTTAGCACATGGGAGGTGCTCATTAGCACATGATGAATGTAGAAGTAAAAGAAAAACAGAGAATGTGATAATAAATACTTGCAAGGTAGAAATGCAAGCATTTAAGCCAGCAACTACTCTTAGAATAACATGGTGTATCATGTTCTAGGCACACAGCCATTTTAACCATCCATGCCCAAGACTGATAGTTTTCTCCAGGGCATAGTAGCTTTGTCTGGTTTTGTGTCTTTTTTATTTTATTTTATTTTATTTGCTTTTAATTTAAATTTGTGTTGTACTTTGCCTGCTGAGCTAGAGCACATTTATAATGAAAGCAATAAACAGATGTCTCTTAGCACAAAAGAGCTTTCATCTTTCACACAACTTTAATTTTATTTTCCTGTTTAATACTCATCAGTAAATATTGCGAAATAAAGACTTCAGCCCAAACAATCCAATTTCACTGAGAACTCTGCAGAGTTGAGATGGAGGACACGCTGGCTTGACCAAGCTGAAGCAGCCGCCGTGTTAAATTTGTTCTGTGTTGAAATGAGCATTTGAAGCTCATCAGAAAAAAATGAATTGCGAATCTAAGAACTTTTATTCAGTTCATCTGAGCAAAAAAGATCATCAAGAAAAAGAAAGGTTTGGCAGTGACTTTGGTGTGACCTTGAGGCCACCCGTTGGTGCCCAATGGCAGTGCACAAAAGATAGGGAATATGAGCCAGCATGGTGGTGCATGCCTGCAATACCACGTCTTGGGAGTCTGAGACAGGAGTATCACAGGTTCAAGGACAGCTTCAGCAATGTACCAAGATTTTCAGCAACCTTGTGAAACCCTGTTTCAAAACAAAAAGTAAAAAGATCTGAGGGTATAGTTTGAAGATAGAATGCCCCTATTTCAATCCTCAGTACCTTAAAAATGAGAGAGAGAGAGAGAGAGAGAGAGAGAGAGCAGAAATGTATATACAATGAAATATGCACACATGATAGATAAGGTTGAAAATATCCCTACTGACTCTTTAGATAATTTCTAGATATAGACATGAATACAAATACACATACAGTGATTAGATACATAGATACATAGAGTTTATATACAGAGTTTATATCGATATTTCTATCACCATATGTAGACATATAGGTATCTATATCTCTGTAAATATAGACACAGATGATGGATTACATAATGCATAGATAGATAGTTTAGATAGATGATTGATAGATGATAGATTAGATGATGATGATGATGATGATGATAGATAGATAGATAGATAGATAGATAGATAGATAATAGGATAGATAGTGACTGGCAGATAATATAGATGATAGATGGATAGATGATAGGATAGATTGCAAGTTCAAAGCCAGACTGGGGAACTTAGCAAGACTCTGCCACAAAATGGAATGAAATAAACAGGGCTGGGAATGTAGCTCAATGGGAGAGCACCCTTGGGTTTAGTCCCCAGTATCCTCCCACACATGCACAAATTGCTGCATATTATATATATACATCTATATATTTCATTCATCCATATGCATAGACTCCATGAATATAATATGTCTATATTTTAAAGGATTATAATTTAATGTCTAAATTTAAGGAAAAACAGGATATTTGCATAGACTCCACAAATATAGATGTCCTGTTTTTTCTTAAGTTTCCACCTAATATGGATGCTAAAATCGGTACCCAGAAATTTAAGGAAAAACAGGACATTTGCGTAGAATCCATATGTTTTCCCTGACACAAATGTTTCTTTTACAAAGGGGAACTTGTAACTTTGGGTTGGGGAAAACCTAGTGGGCTCCACTTTACCAAGCAATCAAAATAGGCACAAGCATTAGGATATGGGTGTGATGTAACCCCACTGCAGGGCATTGAGAAGGGCCTCTCTCTTCTGTGATGTTCTTCCAGTAAAATACTGCATATAGGGACATTCTAAAAATAATTATGCAGTACTCTTCTAAAGTTTCAAGGTCATATCGTATATTGGAGGAGAATAAAGATGCACGACAACTAGGCGGGCTATGGAGCCTGGAAGAGGCATATTATTAGTGTAAAAAGACTAGGACAACCTAGATAAATATCTGTGGCTTAGTTAGCAAAAATGTGCCAAAGGTAATTTATTCATTTGGGTAACTTTAGGGGATGTAGGTTTTATAGGAAGTCTATGCCACTTTTGCACCTGTTCGGTAAATCTTAAGTCATCTTTAAAAGATTAAAGTTGTTGATAAAAGAATACAGCCAATTCCAGAAAAAAAAATCCCAGAGCAGAGAAAAAGATGGCAAAGTATATTTTCTTCTCCACTTCTCCTCCTACCTTCTTGCTCAACAGTGCCTCCCACTGGCCAAACTTATCCGAAGGACTGCAGAGAAGGAGGCTGAAAAATGGAGCCGCCCTATGTAGCAACTTGTGTGATAAAGTGAGGAGAGCTGAGGAAGGATGAAATAATCCGAGAGGAAATGAGCAAGGCGGCAACACAGGGGACCTGGCTACCTGGTGTCCTCTGCCATTTCCAGGGTGAATGTGTGAGACTCAATATTTCATCACCCTTCAGTACATGCCTCCTGATTCACAGCTGGGACTTGAACATACATCCTGTCCATAAAGATGGATGCAGAGTCCCCTGTATCCCTTGTCTCCTGGACTATGGTTACTGTCTCTTGCTTCATCATAAATGATTGGATTCCATGAAAGGCCAGCAATAGGTGAATCTGTGTACATCTCAGTCAACCCTCACCTGTTCTGAATTCCATATTTTCTCCTGCTGGGAAGATGGGATCCAGGGTATGTGGGGAGACCTCACTGCTCAGAATCTCTGAGATGCAAACTCCATGTCTTCAGGTCGTTCCTTGGGATTGGCTATGCACTCCATGTCTTGTCCCCTGCTGTTTAAGCCACTCAGCATGCATTTTGCTAAGACATCCTTAGCAAACTAATGCACGCATATTATCTTCTTGATAAGAGAGACCAACATGGTCTTGATGTTCAACAGCCCCCTGGGCTGATCTGTAGCGAATGCAAGAAGGAAGAGACTTACCTGGCTTTTCCAGGGGCCCCAAAGGAGGGAATGGGGCTGCTCCCTTCCTTTTTACCACAAAGGCTTATATGCATTCTATTTCTTGGGAAAATATTCTTTTTTGCACCTTCCCATATATCCTGAGTATTTCTGGCTTCTCGGAGCAACATCTCCTGAAAGTCATATCAAACCTTAGTAACTTAGAAATTCCAAATCCACTCCCAGTGTTGGCATATTAGCTGAGGGAATGAAAAGAAGCTCAGCTATAAAGGAAATCAAGTATCCTTTGGGTTAGTGATGGGAGAGAAATTGGCTTTCTGCTGCCTAAGTGGGTTTCATGCAAAGCCTTGCTCATTTTTCTTCATTGTACAAGTCCTACATTTCATTCTTTGCACCTCCCAGACACAACATATGCTACCTTAGCCGATAGCGTGCATGTGCTCTTTCCTTCAGCCCGCTCTTAAGCAAAAACCAGATTTAAATTCAATTTGCAGTTCTGCGTGTATGTCTGATAGCCAAACCGGGGCCGTCACATTTGAGTGAATGCGGTAGACAGATGCGAGACGGCTCTATCCCAGATGCCTCCTTTAATTGCGTCTGTGGAAGTCACAAGAAACATTATTGGTAGTATCGTAAGGCTCAGCAGACATCCTCAAAACGGCCCTCGGGAACACACATCGATTGAGTGGCTGCCTTCGCTACTGGAGAGTTAAGTGACTAAAGATTCCTTTTAACATTGGTTATAAATTAACCCCAGATCTTCGTGTGCTTCCCTCTTTCCCGGAGCGGGAGGTATCAATCTATTTCAATTTGTTGCTGTCCCTCTGAGCCTCTGATCTTTAAAACTCAGGCACCTGGATGGTAATCTCTTTCCCCTGCATTTCCGCTATCCCGCCTTCTTTGGGTTTGTGCTGTGAACCAGGCACTTGGCGCAGGAAAGATTTCTTTCTGTCTGAGTTAAATGCATTTAACTCAATCGAGAGTTATTGTTCTGAGGCCAGAATATTTTCAGTCCACCCCCCCTGCTTTTGTCTACAGCTACTGTGTTATTCTTCTTCACCGTTGAGTGGCAGAATCTCTACAGCACTCTAAGAGAATGGAAGAAATAAGAAAATCTTTGCAGGCATCCCTTGGCACTCTTTTTTTTTTTTTTTTGCTGTTGTTGTTTAACCTGTCACACCACAGCAGCAAAACAAATATAACATTTCTATAAATAATCTCTTGACTGACAGACCCCTCCCATCTTCGGTGGTTTTTCACGGAGAGCATGTTTATCCTCTGTGTGTGTCTTTCCCGATGCTTTGTGTCACGGATTTCTTAAAACCAATAAATTAAATTGCTAAAAAAGAAAACCTAGGTGATCACACATTCATTAGACGCCCACCTTTGTTTACAGCATGAGGATTTGCTGGCTCCGGTGCCCTGTCCTGTGACAATTCAATCCAAGCAAAACATAGATATTTCAATCCTCGAGTCACTAAAGTGGAAAAAAAAAATTTCCAAAGCAATTTTGTAAAACCTGTCCAAGATGCGTGTTTACTTTCCTTCTTTGAGACAGAGAAATGTTCACATCTGACTGTTGCTTTTCATCTTGGAAGGTGGGCAAAAAAACTCATCTCCCCTCTACCTCTACCACAGTCTAGGCTAGAGAGAAAGCCTAGCCTCCTGATACAGAGTGTGGGTGCATGTGTGTGTGTGTGTGTGTGTGTGTGTGTGTGTGTGCGCACATGTGTTTACATATATATCTATGCATACATATATACACACATCTGTCTATCTATATATCTATGCACACACCTTTATTTAGTGCATTGTAATTATACATCATATGGGGGCATAGAGTGCTAGAAAAGTGTGCATGTGTGTGTATACTTGGTACATTATAATTTTACATAATATTGGGGTATAGAGAGATAGAAACGTACATGCATACAACTCTTGGAACACTTCCCTGTGAGTCCCAACTCCTCTCCCTCCCCCTCCCATACATATCTTTGAGATTGGAATTGGTAATTTTGCCTCCTGGTGAGGATGTGGGGAAATAGGAACTCTTATACCCTGATGGTGGGACTTTGAACTGCTATAGCCACCCTGGAGATCAGCGTTGCGGTTTCTCAGAAGATTGGGAATGGAACCACCATGTAACCCAGTGAGAATGCTCCTGGGAACCTTTCCAAAGGAAGTGAGATCAGAATATTATAGAGATACTTGAAATCTATGTTCACAGCAGCACAATCTACAATAGCCAAGTTATAGAACCAGCTTTGGTGTCCATCAGTGGATGAATGAATCGCAAAACTGTGGTATTTACATACAATGAAACTTCACTCTGCCATAAAAGAAGGGCATTTGCTTTTGACAATGACCATGGAAGCTTGGGACCAGGGACCTTCTCAACATGGCTAGTGTGCTAGGTCACTGTATTATTGCCAGTGGAAACAGGTACTCCAAAATATAGGGGGAAAAAAAAAAAACTCTAGGGGCGAAATTTCAATTTCATTTCCCATTTTTATTGTGCTAAGAGTGATATAGCATATTTGGCCATTTGAGTCATTTTAGAGACAATTTGGTGTCAGTAAGCACCTCCTCAGTTTTGGTGGTAAGCGAATGACCCGTTCATATGATTCAATCTCCATTACCTCGAAAAGCAAACAAACACAAAAGGAAAGCTATTCTTGAAACTAATGTCAACACATTCTCATTTATAGGAAGCAAACAGAAGCTCATACACTGAACCAACAGGAACATAGCAAGTCCCCATAAGACTTAGTCTTAGATCTCATTGGTCAGATGAAGGTCACATGGCCCAGATCTAAACAATCAGAGGCTTCTGTGAAATAGAATTCAAAGCGATTGTTGTGAGACTGAACCAATCAGAGGCTTCTGTGAAATAGTATTCAAAGTGATTGTTTTGAGCTTGAACCAATCGAGACCCTGAGTCTGAGGGAGGCACAATGAGTTGCTCATATGGTATGAGAACTAAACAGAGAACGGGTATTGGTGGCCAACCAAAAAACTCAGCAAGAAGAAAGTCTTCTTCTGGGAGGAAATAAGAACATCCCACCTTAGGAGACCAGTAGATTTCCATAAAGAAATCAAATCCATTGAAATATCAGAGTGACAAATTTCTTGTTTTTCCACTTTTTTTTTAGCTTTTCTGATCATATCAAGAAAAAAACCTGTCTCTAAAATAGTTTTTCTTCTTTCTAAACCTAATCAGTCTTTTTAGAAGAAAGGAAGCTGGTCTAAGTTCAAGGATTTATGCAGGTAACAACATCACACTGTAATGAATGCCTTCATTTCTCTACTCTTGTTCTCATAATTATTCTTCACTTATGGTAAGTAATAAAGATTTACCATAATGATATTGAATCATCTTGGACTATGCTTAAGAATAATGCAAGTTACTTTAAATAAATAAAATACTACATAAATAATACAAATATGATGGAAACATGGAATTAATCACGAAGATGATTTTTTAAGAGCTTGAGAATTAAGAATTGCTGAATTCCAGTCAGTGAAAGAAGTTTCCAGGGAAAACAAGGACTTGCGAGGAAAAGCTGAAGGTTGAATCTAGGTTAATTTTTAGGGCAGAATCAATGGGAAACTTTAAAAAGGCTACATTGGTCTCTCTCATCCTTTGATGTGCTAAGTACTTTTGTTACTTAAAAGAAGCTGAGGTATTCAAAGCATGATTCATAATATATTGATCTTTTGCATTTTGATTTAGAAGTAAAATAACAGAGGAATTGAGAGGTTGAGAACTGAGATAGATGATATAGAAAGATAGATAGGTAGATGATAGATAGATATGATAGGTAGGTAGATAGATAAATAGATATAGATAGATAGACAAACATATACAACAATATAGATATAAAGACAGATATGCCTTTTCTTGGATGGGTATCTTACTTAGTGATTACAGAACTAGACCACTATTTTTAAAAAGATATCACATTCGATACCTGCAATATTTACATCAGTGAAAAAAAAAAGGTCTGCCACAGTCTAGACCTCCAAAATGTGTCCAGCATCGTAAATATTGATCTTGTGCATGACATAGTATATCAGTGACATTGTGTGAGGAGATACCTTGGGATGTATAATACAATTTTAGATAGTCTCTACAAATAGACTGCTGAACAGCAAGAATCACAAGGTGAGAGAGAGTATTTTCATGTATATGTACATGTGTATGTGTATGTGTATATGTATATGTATATGTATTCATATTCAATCCTCTCCATTATCACAGAGACAAAGACACCTGGCTGGAGGTCTCTAACACTTGAAAACGTCCCCAAGGTCACTCTTCAACACAGAGAGCTGACCAAAGCCTTCAGGGGCCTGCAGGTGGTGCTCAAGCTAGTTCAGTTGCTCCAGGACCTCAGGGAAGCAAGTGTGTGTCAGAGAGCCCCTGGGGTCCTCCAGTGTGATCACAGGTGGCTGCCTAGCCTACTGGCCTCCTGGCCTCAGATATTTAGACCTATAAGCAGGAGGAAGATGCACAGAACCCCAAAATGGTTTTTGTCTTTAAAATCATAATTTCCTAGGAGTTCTCCCCCCCTCCAAATAAAAGCCCCAGCTCTGAATCCCTTTTAGGTCTGAAGGTCAGAACTTGGTCCCACACCTACACATGGACCAGGAGCTGGCAGAGTAGACCTGCCCTAGGCTGGTTCAGCTTCATCTCTTGGTCCTCTGCACAAAGTTGGAGTTGGCACTAGTGGTGGGAAAGGCTGCCAGGTGGGCAGTAGGCAATTTTGCCACACTTGTTCCTTATTTCACTTGCATGGAATATTTTTCCTTTAAGTTTTAGTTCTTGAGGTAATTGAACGGAGTAGGACAATTCATTCTCTTTAAAAAATGTTAAATTATTTTAAGGCAGCATTCTGTGGAATGTAGGGCCACTGGAGATGATAAAATAGAAAGAGCCTGGGGCAGATGGTCTAAATGATGTCAATATTGTGCTAGTCCATGTTATTTAAAGCCCAGTGGATTAATTCTTCCAGATATTTCAAGAGAGGCTAGAAACCTAGAATTTACATACATTATCTCCATTTATAAATATTGGTTGGGGCTGGGGCATAAGTACCTCAGTAGTAGAGCATTTGCTTAGCAGGTAGAGACCCTGGATTTGATCCCCAGCACACAAAACAAAGAAAGAAACAAATGAACAAACAGAATAATAAATATTGGCAAATAAGTTGGTTGTTTTTTTTGTTTTGTTTTTTAGTTTGTTTGGTTGTTTTCCTTGATTTTTTAATTCATCCTGTCCATGGTGGACACAGCAGGTATTGGTTGGGCTGCAGACCTGCAGTGTGGTTTCCACACACGGCTTTCCTTCTCTCTGAATGGCCAGAGCTCATCTCCCACACACCACCATTGCGTTTCTCTTCCCAGATGGCTTCCTCTGCTTCCTGAATCCTGATGATGCTCTCAGAAGGAAAGAGGGCGGTGAGAGAAGGCCGAGAAGATAGATGACTCACAGCTCATCAGGGACCTCTCCCTGGAAACACTAGGATTAAAAGGCTTCTTCTCTGCAGAACAGCTCATCTTTAGAAGAACTCTTGGATTATCTAGGACTGAAGCCTAAAACCTAGGTCCTGCCTGGAATTTGTTCTTAGCTTGTGGGTCTGGTCAAATTCCACCTGCCTAGTTTCCCTACCTATAAAATGAAAGAGGAGACACCTCTCTCACCTGATCCTGAGGATTGTTTGACAAAAAAAAGGCCCATGAGCTGAAATGCTTGCTATATTGTAATAAAGAAGCACCATTAGCCTGCATCAACTTCCCAGGCATCCCCCCTGGGCTTTGGCCCCTGGGATTCTGAGGTTTGTAGAGAAGACAGAGCCCAATCTCAACTCAGCCGCATCCTTCCTGGGACAGGAATGGTATGGATGGGAGGAGTCAGAGAAGAAAGTATGCATTATGATTTCATAACCATGAACTTGTCTGCAAGGTTACCTGCCATCTCACAATTCCATGTATGTTTTCTGATACATTGAACTCTTAGCTACAGGGAAAGGCAGTCGCTCATGGCTGTACCCCTGCATTCTTCCTGGGCACAGCAGCAATGTCAGGTCCCAGCTGCTTCCTGCTCAGGCTGTCATTCAGGCTTGTGTGTTCAATGAGTGACCCCACCAGGGACCAGCTAATGTTTCCTCCCCCTAGAAGAAGGTTTAGCTTGCTCACTGATCACTATAAAAGTCAGAGATAGGTCAAGTTCATGGTACTTGACTGCAATAAAAAAAAAAAAAAACAGTGCATGCATATCATCCAGCCAGGAGCCACCTATGCATTGCTGCTGTTGATTTGGGGGTCACTGGGAACCAATACAAACCAACAGGAAGTTCATGCTGGCAGCTCTGCTCTGAAAAACAAAAGATTCCCTAACTCTGGAGTCTCCTGTTTTCAGCTATAATCTATAAAAAATAGCAGGCATCATAGGGTAAAGTCCCAGACCCTGCGCAGTTCTCAATAGTAGCATGTTATAACAACACAACTTTTATTTCCCAATATTCCCATCACATATGTGACATACTAGTAAGTTTTTCACTGCTCCTGGATAAAAACTCTAGAAGAACCCAGGATTTCTCTGCTAACTACTGATGACTAACCTGTCTGACCAGCTGAGGTCAGGAACACTGTCTCTACTCATAATTAAAATATCCATTCCATGAGATTGCAACATGGTTCTTGACTTAACTGCAATCCCCCACGACTCCCTACCCCAGCTCAGGCTGCTTCAGGCTTCACCTGTCTCTCAAAGGCACCAAGGCTGTCCCTTTTCAGAACCTTTGCTCTTTGTAGGACTGACCTCTTCCCAAACACCTTGCACATCCTCCTTATTCTCCCTCTATAGTGAAGACTCACTGACTAACCTAGATCAAAGCTATCCCAGTCCTTCACTCTCTACAGTTTCATTTAATTATGTTCTTAGCCGTCAACCGTTGACCTTATACTATGCAAAGACCTTGTATATATGCTTATTATCTCTCTACCTGCTCTTGTGGTTTCAAGAATATCATCTCTCTGTTTAACTCTTGATTCCTAAAAGAGTGCTTGATTCATAATAGATATTAATAAGTATCTGTTGGATGAATGAAAATGGACCACTAATTGTGCTCTTCATCTCTGCCTTTATTAAGAAAGAGAGGGAGAGAGAGAATATGAAGATATAGATAGATAACTAGTGATAGATGATAAAGATGATAGATAGATAGATAGATAGATAGATAGATAGATGATATATCCATAGCCATAGCATGTATGCAGATGCATACGTATACACATGTATATGAAATTGTATGCAATGCCAAAAGTGGGGAAAGCAGAAAATGCTCTCTGATTCTATTTCCATGGAAACTCTACAGGGTCCAGAGCTGGGTGTGTGAATCTACCTGGAAATCAAGACTCTCACAGTGGTGTCAAGTAGAGACAGATCTATTAGAGAGCTCTGTAAAAGTCCAGTTAACCCCTTTGTTCTCCCACAGATACAAATCCATCCATCCAGATGTCAGGCTAAAATCATCTTTCAGTGTTTTAGTTAATGTGCTAACATTATTGATGTCTCAGTTAAATGTCTCCTTAGCATTAGGACACAGCTAAAATGACAGGAGGATCATCAGCCCAACCAAACCACAAACATTGATTCAATCAATTTCTACATTCTTGCATAGCTTCTAGGGGGTCAGCCACTGTTATAGAAGTTAAGAATAAAGCAGAAAAACAAGTAGATAAACTTGTGCCCACATGGGGCTGACATTCAGATAACACACACACACACACACACACACACACACACACACACACACACACGATACTGATCAGATAGTGGGGCATGATGTTCGCAAATGAATACCAGGGAAGCAGAGCAGGGTCTTTGTGGAAGGGTGAAAACATTACAGAGTGGTGAGGGAAAGACTCACAGAGAAGGTAGAAGACACTAGAAAAAAAATAATACCAGAATTACAGGATGTGGGTCCTGTGGATTCCTGACAGAAAGGCATCCTAGACAGAAGGAAGAGCTAATGCAGAATCCTAAGGAGAGGGCTGCATAAAAAGCTTGAGGAAGAGCACTTAAGCCAGCTTTACTGGAGAGCCAGGAATGCCTGGGAGAGAAGGAAGAGAAGAAAAGGAACAGGCACAAGAGAGGCAGATGGTGGAGAGGTTTTATTATCATTCTACACGAGGCAGAAACTAAATAGAGGGTTTTGTAGAGAGTGACATCATTCACATTGTAATTTGAAATAGTTACACCAGCCTCTGCAGGGGGCACAAGAGGACACAGGGATACCAGCTTGGAAGGTGATGTCATGAAGGAGGAAGGAGATGATGGATGGGAACCTGGGTCACGCAGTGGCCATGGAATGGTGAAGCATGGCAGTCAACAGCTGGATGAATCCTCCACCCTGTAGAGTTTTCCCAGTTCACTGACGTCTGGGTGTGGGTGGAGAGACAGATAAACATCAAGGATGACCTCAAGATGTAAGATTGAACAGAGAGAGAAGATGGGAGGGGTGGGGGGAGAGGAAACCAACTTGGTGAGGGAATCATGAACTGTAATGACAGGAAGGGGATAGTAACTTTGAGATCTCTGAGAGGTAGCCAGATGGGCGCATGTAGATCTCAGGACAGAACAAAGGGCTGAGCATGTAGGTTCACGAGTCACCAGAGAATATGACCCTTAAACTATAAAGCAGTAGAAGACAACATGGAGACTATTAACAGGTCTGAACATTGGTTATCCCACATCTGGGGAGACTCAGGGTTGTCAGTAACACAGAAGGAACAAGAAAGGGCTGTCAGAGGGGCAGATGGGGACCCAAGACACGTGTCTCTAAAAGTCAAGTGGAGAAAGAGTTTCTGGGAAGTGGAGGGTGCTAGTACATGACAGACATATTCAAGTAGGATGAGGGTTAAAAATTAACCTTAGCATTAGAGAGTGTAATGAAAATGATATTGTAGAGTCCTATATATCAGACACATCAGCACATGTATGGCAAGACTGTCAGAGGGAATGCCACATGCCCAAGATCACACAGCAAGTTAGCAGCCGAGATCAGGGCCAGATTCTGGTCCCCAGTTCATGGTCTTCTCCCTATCACGAGGAAAAGAGGTCATCAATAAGAAATCTCCCAAATAAGGCAGAGAACATATCCATGTTGTCATTGACTCTGACACTTGCTGAAATAAATGATCATTGCTATTTTTCTGGCAACACTAGCAATCCTGCCAGTCAAGGAAAAACACTGGAATTGCTATTGCACTTGCCATTAAATGTCTCATTATAGAAAAATGCTCCCAATGGCACGGTGATGTGAATAACAATGTGCGCGGCATTCAGTTCTGTGAGCTAAATGTGGGCTGGTAAAATGGGAATTAAGTAATGGGGAGTGAGCTTTCTATTCAGGCCAGACTGCATTTTAAGAGAAGCAGGGGAAAAATAGTCTCAAGTCCAAATGTCAGATGAATGCATTTCTTCCTCCATAAATGCTGAGCACATATCAGCTGCTCAGTGTAATCTGCTTATTGCCATGTGGCGTGAGGTTATACTCATCCACACAGGCTGTGTCATAATGGACACCATCATCGTTGTCATTACGAATACCATCATATCATCAACACATCATGATCAAACACCCCATCATGACCATCATCACCACTACTATCAAGAACATCATTATCACCACCACCATCATCATTATCATCATCAACACCATCACCACCATTATCAACACCATCATAACCACCATTACCACCACCAGCACCATCATCAACATGATCACCAAATCATCATGACCATTATAATTACCATCACCATCATGACCATCATCACCACTACTATCAAGAACATCATTATCACCATCATTACCACCACCATCATCATCAACACCACTTTCATCACTATCAACATCATCATAACCACCATTACCACCAGCGGCACCATCAGCATTATGATTACCAAATCATCATGACCATTATAATTACCATCATCATCATGACCATCCCCTTCATCACCACCACCACCATCACCACTATCATTACCAACACCATTATCATCACAATCATGACCATCCCCATTATCACCACCACCCTCTCCATCATCACCATCACCAACATCAACATCACCACCAACACCATTATCATCACAATCATCACCATCATCACCATCACTATAATCACTATCTGTGTCATCACAATCATCACTACCAGCGTAATCATCATCATGGATTTCCAGTGACAGTGGCTCCTTAAGGCTCCCTAGGAACCTGTAGTTCTAGTCACTCCATAAAAGTTCCTGAGGAACAGTTCAGCTGTCCATCACCCCTCTCCATGAGTGTTCATCTGCAGTGTCAGCTGTTCCCTGGGCTGATGGAAAACAAGACTTTTCTTTATAAAGTGTCAGGTCTTCCAGAGATGATCTCTACTGTGATGTATAAACCAAACAACAAGGAAAAAGCACACATGTAAAGGTAACATCTTCTTCAAGAGGAGAACATAATTGCAAGAATGAGTACTGGGGGAACCAAACTAAAAAAGTGTAAACTCTGCAGATGGTCTGTGAGACATTAGCATTGATGTCATCCTGTTGGCAAGCATCTGATCCAAAATCAGCTGGACTCCCTCTCCTCTGCCCCATGTGCAGCATATGTGGGAAAAATTCCATTTCTCCATAAAGCAGTTCTCACTCACAGATGATCTGTCACACAAGATGAGACCACAATTAGAGTGTATAGTAGAAAGGAGCTTACGTCTTAGGATAAACATGTACTTCCTGAAAGGAGCAGCTACCTGATATTCAAAAAATAGCACATCCAAGAAGTACGTTTTTAATCTTAAATATTACAGAAACTGCATAGACCAGGGACTATATGTCACTCAAGAAGTAACATGTATTGATTCAAGCTGCAAACCTAGACATGAGCTACTCAAGTGAATTCTTAATACCCTGAAAATCGCATACTAAATAATACATGTGTAAGTCCAACAGAGCACATGTACTAGATTGTTTCACAAGCTGAAAACCCCCACAAATATTCATTAAGCATATCATGGACAAATAAACGGTGGCTTTTGCTCACACTGAAATAGAACGCAGTGATGCAAATGAGTAAAATAGAAATATGTGCAATATTGTCGATGCGTCTCACACACACACAAAAATATGTTAAGCTGCAGCCATCAACACAAGTGGCTATGTGCTTTGATTCATGTCAAGATCTAAAACAGTCCCAACTAATCTATGCTGTTGGAAATCAAAGGAGCAGTCACTTGCCAAGGGTGTTTATGAACTGAAGAGGGTGCGAGGAAGGCCTCTGGTTCTCATTCTCAATTTTGGTGCTAATGGAATTGGAGTGTCTCCTTCTGCAAATTTAGCTTGCCACACACTTAATATGCATGCACTTCTCTATATTTATATGTCAACAAGAAAGAGAAGGGAAAATTAAACCTTTAAAATGACCACACATACACACACACACACAAACACACTAACAAAAGCCATCCACACTCAGAAGTACCTTTGGCACACAACCAGAGAGTGTGTTCATTTGCACACTCGGAAGGAAACTATTTCTAGTAACGGGTTTTTTGATATTTAAGGAGTGACTTGGTCATTGGGAAGATGATACTTATGGGGTTCAGATGATCTTTAGAAAATATCTCCTGCTGGAGAAGTAGCATACATCCAGGAAGTATTTTATGCAGATGCCACCAGTTCAAAGTTCATATTCAGGAAATGATTTATGCTCAGGCATAACCCAAGGAGCAACCCATGTGTTCATATTCACTACGTTTCCCAAGGCAGAGAAATGGCTTGGCACGCCCAGGAGGCAACACACGCCTGAAAGAATCTGATCTCACAAGGTGGCTCACTCCTAGGACCAGTATCTTTCCCTACAGTGGTGGATCACACTGCCTATGGCACGCTGTGAAGAAGGAGAACACCCCTGTCCCAGCACACATTCTCTTTTGCCTTGTGATTTTGCTATTCCCCAATCCAGAGGTGGAGGGAGTGGATTCCCTAACCCCTGAATCTGATCCACCCTCTATCCTGCAGCAGAAGTGACATCTTGGGGATTCTAGAACTTGGGCATCAAAAACTCAAACTCTCTACCTTCACCGTGTTGGACACTGCTCCAGGAACATGAACAACATGGAAGTCCACCGAACCATATGGAGGAGACTTGAGGTGTCTACCATGGGAGGGAAGATTTCTTGGACATCCCACACAAGCAATGCTCCAGCTGAATGTATCTTCTCCCTCCTCTCACCCCGGCAACAGCAGGGAGGACCATGCATCACAGCTCTGCTGGCTTCTGAGGTCCCCTTGTCCCGTGGGTGTTTATTTAACCCTAAACACATCTAAGTGATCTCTGTTTCAAAGCCTCTTCATTTGAACCATCCAGAACTAAGTACATTTACAGCTTTCATTCTGACAGGTAGAATCAAGACCTTCCAGTTTTCACTCCCACACAAAGCAAACACGAATCTCTGTAGTATCATGGTTGAAGTCTTCATGGAACAGGATACACATATTATAATATCTGGGAGACTATACAGGTACACACATACCTCTGTGGTCAAACAAGATTGCCACTCTCACAGCACCAGGACAGTTTCCTTACCAGACAGCACCAGCATCTCTGTTGAGTGCTAGTGAACACGTTAATTAATAATGAGCAAAATGTGAATAATTATTTTTTTCACACGGACAGATCCCTGTCCCGTGCTGGGAATGTCAAGCCGTGCATCCGCCACCTCATTATCTCCGGGGCTAACGACCCACACCTTTGGGAAAAAGAACACATCTGTCAAGAGCAACACCCCATGGAAAGGAGGTTGCTAATGTGAAATGTGCAGATCACGGGACCCCATTAATCACTGGGTCAGAGGCACGGTGCTGTGGGTTTAATGTCCCACAGCTATTCTTCTGTCACTGTCTACAGGAGTGCCATATATAATGCAGAGATGACACGGGGCTCGCCTCCAGCTTCCCCAATGCTCTGTCTCATATTGTGCTTTGTTTTTTTTGTTGTTGTTGGTATCCTACTCTGCTTGGAGCTGAAGCCTTTCTCCAAGGCATGTCCAGGGAAGGTCTCCTTCTTATGGAGAAAATAAATAAGAGCTTGCTAGGACCAGATGTGCATGCCCACTACTCTACACCAAAGCTGTGCCCTTCCTTGATTCTCCATGGAAGACCCACAGCTCTCAGTCTCAAACATCTCCCTGGCTCAGCGCATTAGAGTTTCAGCAGTGCTGTGTTGAGACAACAGCTAGATTCATCATCTGGACTCTTCAGCCCCACACACTGTGAGTCCCCCTTGAGCACAGGCCTGCACCAGTCTCTCTGGATTCCCAAGCAGATAGTCACTAAGCTCCAGGTCTTTGGTCCTTGCTGGGTGCCTGGTTTTTGTCGAGGTGATCTACATGCATCTTTCTTTGTGAGTGTGTGTGGTACTGGAGATCAAACCCAGGGCCATTTTCTACCTCTGAGCTATACTCCCAGACCTTATTTTTTGTTGTTGTTTTTTTTTAATTAATTAATTTATTTTTTAGCATGGAGTTTTATACATTTCTTGGGTACAACAGGGTTAATCACACATTTTTGTTGGGTACAAGCTAGTACAGGTAAAGACATCCATGCACATATTTCTCATTAACCCTTCCCCAATTCCCACCCACCCTCCCCCTATCTCCAGTTCAGTTTGAAACAGGGTCTTGCTAGGTTGCTGAGGCTCTTGAACCTGTAATCTTCCTGTCTTAGTCTCCCAAGTACTGGGATTATAGGCATGCACTACCATACTCAGCATGAATATGACTTATACAAAGCTTCTTACAAAGTCCTCAGATGGTGTCATCTCATTTCTTCATTGCAATAATGCAGTAGGCAGGTTTATTATTAATCACATTTATAGGCAATAAAGTTGGGGCCCAGCATGTCCTGCAGACGACCACAGGCTTGTATGTGGGGGATTCAGCTTCAAGCGCAGGCCCATCTTTGAGATTACAGATCCTGAACTTTTTCCTCTGTACTATGCTGCCCTAGAATAACCAGTAAAACTATACTATAGCTCAACAGAAAAAAATTCATCCACTCTTATACACTCTTGGTGGGATTGCAAATTAATGTAGCTGCTATAGAGATCAGTGTGGAGATTCCTCAGAAAACTAGAAATGGATCCCCCATATGATCCAGCTCTGCCACTCTTAGGTATCTTTCCAAAGGAACTGAAATTCGAATATTATAGCGATACATGCATATCCTTGTTTATAGCAGAACAATCCACAAGAGCCAAATCAGGGAACCAACCTCAGGGCTCATCAGCAGATGAACAGATGACAAAATTATGGGATATCCACACAATGGAATTCTACTCGGCAATAAAGAAGAACAAAAGTATGTCATGTGCAATAGATGGACTTGGGAAACCTTGTGTTAAGTGAGATTAGCTAGTCACAGAAAGTTAAGGATCTTGTGTTTTCACTATGTTGAAGCTAGGGGGAAGTTTGGATACCAATTAATGGAGGAGAAATCTCAGTGGAGCACTAGAGGGGTAGAAGGGAGGGAGAATTGATGAAGAAAATACTTCCATTGACATTATACACATATGGGAAATTAGTAATGCCAATCTGAATATCAGGTATGGGGAAGGAGAGGGAGTGGGGCAGGAGCCGAGGGGAATGTCTCTGTCCCTGTCATTCTGAATGATATTATGATGTGAAATCACAATAATAAAAGTATATATATGAAAAATCCATCCCGTGTATCAGTGGTGCTGAGGTTAAGAAGCCCAGCTGGAAAAGAAAAATGGGGATAAGCCAGGTAAAAACCACATCTGCAGGGCCATCTCTCTGGTCCAGTCCCCAGCATGTTAAGTGAAGGAGACAGCTAGCAATAATTTCATAATAACCGGAGACTTGGCTTTGCTATCGCAATTCCCCCTGGGCCAGTAGACAGGAAATAACCCCTAGAGATTAGAACCTTTCAACTGATAATTCCAAATATCACTTGGAAAATAAATTAAAAGTTGATATATAAGGTAGCACAAGTATTATCACATGCAAACCTGGTGGTGGGGGAAGGAAATAAACCAGTTACAAATGGCATGCTCCATCACATATAAGGAAACTCTCAAGAAGAAAGATAATTCGGAATTTAAAAAATCATGACTTCTGTATCAATCCACAGAATGTATATAAGTGAAAAATCTTTCGCCAGGGCAGAGTTTCATTTTCTCTCTCGTTGCTCTACATTGTTAACATTAAAAAAAAAAAAAGATAAAGATAAATTCGCTTATTGTTTCCAATACCACTTGCTAGGAGAGAAAGCCTATTTGCTGGAATAAATTTTATCCCTCACTGCTCTTTCAAGACCCAGTGTTGACGGTGCAGTAGCTACAGAGAACAAGCCAGCTTCCGGGTCTCAGCTGATGCTCTGCGCAGATGCAGAAGTAAATAGGAAATCACTGCACTAGGTAATAAACAACGGGAAGGGATGCACATGATGTGTGTGGGAAGATGGTTCCCTTTTAACAACAGGACTATGAACTCACACACCACTGATAGGCGCCGTGACCTCAGGCACGTCTCCCCACCTTTCCACGCCTCCCCAGTTTTTTCCAGCTGTAAAATGCAAAATGTAATGCTGTCTACTGCCCAGAGTTGACATAAAAAGAATTAAGCGAATCGGTCTTGAAGAGCTTGCTTAGAACAGTGGTGAAAATGTTAGTGGTCCAGAGGAGATGCACATCAGCGTTGTCTTGACTTGGTTGTTAAGAAGAGGAAGGAGGGAAGGAACCCAGGCCGCAGGTCCCGCACTTGTGTACAGGAAGCCACAACAGGAGGAGAGCAAGGAGGAGGAAGCCCAGGGAACTCAGCAGCTTGTGTTCCATGGACAAGAGGGGAGACCACAGAAAATGGGGGTTCTAGCAGATGAGAGGCCACCTGCACCGAAGCTGCTGAGGAAAAGGTGAGTCTCACACTGGACTTGGGGACAGATACAGATGTTGACAAACTTCAGAGGCCAGCGGGGCCAGGGGCGGTGTAGACAGTGGAGTGGTAAGAGTATGGGGGATAATGCAGAGGTTCCCATGGTAGAGCTGGTTCTGCATGAGGGGGGGGGGGGTTGGAGTCAGCTCAGTCCCAAGTGAGGGCTGGATCTGCTGCCTGCAGGACACAGCAGAGGTTGGTACAGCCCAGGCAGGGAAGCCCTGCTGCTGGCTGGCCTTGGCCACTAGGAAGGAAATGTCTGTGGCTGATTCTATGGGGCTGGATATTCCCTCTCAGCAGGGTCGTGAGGATGAACTGAGGCTCCAGTGTGACACTTGCTCAGATTTTTTGCTCAGAGCAGAAAATGACTCTGGACTTAAAATAAGGCCTTTATTTCCTTGGTCACTGTCTCATGCTGAGGACACAATGCTTGAACACATCTGGGCAGATCACAGTGAAAATTGAGGAAGTATCCTCCTGGTTCCTGGTCTTTCCTGGATCCCTAATGGCCCCTGGGTTTACTCTGATTTCTGTCAGTCACAGAGCTGGGAAGACACGTAAATGAAGGGAAATTGAATTTCTGAGAGGGAATGCTCCAGGCTGCAGGGACTTACTCAGGAAAAAGACTGGCTCCCTGTTCCACCATGCCCGCCCGCCGCACTCCCTCCGTGGCCAGCCGCAATCCACTTTAATGCATAATTTATGGATGCAATTAATAAGAACCAATCAAGCAAGGCTATGCACACAGCATTGTGTTTAACAGATGTTTCCAACAGCGATTATGTTAGGAAAATAACAACATAGAAAACAACAACAAAAAACAAAACCTCACAGTCATCAGTACTGTGTTGCAAGTGTTAACAAGACAGAAGACAGATGGTTTCACCAATAACACTGCTGGCTGGCCCGAAGGCGCTTGGTGGCTTTGGCTGCTGCCTGGTTTTGTCCTGCGGTAGGGACAGCCTTTCTTACTCTTTATGCTCCAGGTCTAGTCTGTTCCTGAGTTACAGGTACTGAGGGGAATTGCTCTAGTGGCAGATGTTCTTGAAGCTATGGTGATCGCCTGCAGGTTCCTCAAGCTCTGGGATGGCAATCCGCCCTGCCTGTTTCTGACGGTTCCCACTCTGCATTGCAACAATATCGCCCCACTGTTCAGTGCTGGTCTGCAAGGAAATATGTTGTTGTTCTTCCCTTCCCGGGAGCACTTCTTAGGCTGAGCAAGGCCACAGTCTCTCTGGAAGGTCTGGGGAGCCAAAGACTTGGTCCAAGCCCTAGTTTCATCTCTTTGAAGCTCTATGATATTGACCTGAAGGCCTAACCTCCAAGCCTGGGTTTGTACCATTAAAAAACGAGGCTGTTGAGTCTCCAAATGATTCCCCAGGGCCAACATTCTCAGAGTGCTGGGTAGGCTGCTCACTGCTTGGAGAATTATCTCATGGATGCTTCATGGGCATTAGAACTCCAGTGTTTTGTTAATTCTGTTTTAGAGATGTAGAAACTGAAGCCCATAAAAATTAAATTGCTCATCCAGAGATATATCCTAGGAGGGAAAGGGGCAGCTAGGATGGAAGACCAGACCCACAGGACCTGGACGCCTGGGCTCTCCGCCTGGTACTGAGCTGCCGGTCACCTATTCCCATCATGATGCAGGTCTTTGGTGGCCTTATAATGCCCCCTGGCAGAACCTGGGGACCAGCAAGAGGTAATCACGAGGAGTAGGGAATTAGCCGCCTTCCCTTCTAGTGACTTGTTCACAGGCCCTGGAAGCTGTTTCTCCATCTCTAACTCCTCAGGTGATCTTCTTTGGAATTGTATTCCTGGTCCTTGAAGTGCCAGGGGCGGTATTTGACGATAGTGGCCAAGCTCTCCATTGCTGGACGGGGCATCTTCTAACTGTTGAGTGCTTGCTCACTTTGGGAATGATTGGCTCAAACCCTAAGTGGCTCATTTGCTTGGTTTTGTTTAGAAAGGTGCCATAGTGCTTTCTTATCGCCCCTTTCAAGATCCCTGGAGTGTCTCCCTTTCTTAAAAGCACTCACCAATGAACTGAACATCAAACATCAGTAACTAAGAAACCTGAACTCAGCCTGGCGTGGTGGCGCACGCTTGTAATCCCAGTACTTGGGAGGCTGAGACCGGAGGATCCGAGTTCTTGGCCAGCCTCAGCTACTTAGTGAGGCCCTCTGCAGCTTAGTGAGACCCTGTCTCAAAATAAAGAATAAAAAATAGGACTGTGGGTGTAGCTTGTAGGTAGAATGCCCCTGGGTTCAACAGTATCACAAAAAAAGAACTCTGTGCCCCATTCCCAGCATCTTAGAAGGAGTTGAGACAAAGACAGAAACCAGTGGAGTTTCCCAAAATGACTGGAAGAAAGCAGGTATTCTCTGGTGTAAAGGCGGCAGTCCTATGACGTGCCAACTGCTATTTATTGCAATCTCAATTTCCACTTCTTTCTAAAAAGCTATAGAAAATGTCACTTAATCTGATGTTCTCTCTGTATTATTTTTCTTCATCTCTCTCTCCACCCAAATCCTGACTTTAATTCCATATGAGCTTTCATTTTAATTTTCACGTGGAAGGTCAGATCTAATCCTTTGTGTGTGTGTGTGTGTGTGTGTGTGTGTGTGTGTGTGTGTGTGTATGTGGTACTGGGGATTGAACCCAGGGGGCATTCTACCTCTGAGCTACACCCACACCTCTACTTTATTTTTTTTTAAAATTTTGAAACAAGGTCTCACTAAGTTGCTGAGAGTCTTGCTAAGTTACTGAGGCTGGCTGCAAACCTGACATTCTCTTCTCTCAGCCTCCTGAGTACTGGGATCACAGGTGTGCATCCCCACGCTCAGCAGAGTTCTTTGAATTTGCTACAGGTGGTGTAATAGGCATGAGACACTACATCCCCAGATAGCTCCCTGGCTGACTAATGCAAATCTGCAAAGATACATTATCAGAACTACTTATAATTCTCAGTTAATGCCCCCAAGATGACCCTCGGGACCATGTACGGAGGCACTAGCTGTCTTTCCAGCTGTGAAGGGTGATTGGAGCCCTGTCTGCAGCTATAAATTAATGATGAAGCTTTGGAAGAATCTCAGATCCTGTGAACTGAGCTATTGACTTGTTTCCATCCATCACTATCCACACGTAAGACAGGGACATCAAGTATTCACAGACTCGAGGAGTCTGGGACCTCTCGTCTATCAGCGTCTCCACGTTCAAGACAGTCACCTGACTTGCTTTATGTTTGCCTCCGGGAACTCTGATTACCTCGCAAGAGTGATAAGCCTTCAGCCCGATTCAGACACATTTATATTGACAAAAAGAAAAGGGCGTGGTGGCGCACACCTGTAATCCCGGTCTTCCGGAGGCCGAGACCAGAGGATTGCAGGTGTGAGGCCAGCTTCAGCAACTTAGCCAGGCCCTCTGCAACTTAGGGAGACCCTGCTTCCAAATAAAAAGTAAAATATGACTGGATGTGTAGCTCAGAGGTAGAATGCCCCCTGGGTTCAATCCCCAACACCACACACACACACACACACACACACACACACACACACGAAGAAAAAAAAAATCATCCAGAGTTATAGTCCAGAGGCTAAAAGATCTTAGTTGTAGACCCTCCTTTTTATTTGCAGTGCGAGAATAAATTTCTAGCTTTGAGTAGGAGAATCCTGCAATCCAGTGCTATAAGGCAAGAGAAAAATTAAGAGGGAAGTCTACCAAATCTTCCCTGGACATATCTCTTTCATTTCAACATTCAAGCCAGAGCCACAGAACAAATCTTACAGCCTTCTGCTAAGTTCCATAACTAACCTGGCAAATGAGAGGAATCTCTTCTCTTTGGCAATTCTTCCTTTGGCTGTATTGCTTTTCTCCTGTGTTTTTCTCCACCATTATTTGTGTCGTTAATCTGTTAAAGTAAAAAAAAAAAAACATTAAAGAAACCTTTAGAACCTGAAGTTTATTAGAACCCAATCCTCTTTTTATACAAGAGAAATTTCTGTTTCTAGTTCTATCTCAGCTGCCAGTCTAATCAGAACATAAATACAGATGTGAGATGCAGGAGTTGCTAAAGTGATTCTGCTGAACCTTCAAAGCAAACTTCAAGACTTGCTGAAGATTTATGCTTCCTCGCCATCTTTTTAGCAATTGGAGAAATGCCCAAAGTTGTGTGTGTTGGGGTAGGGAGGCTGGGGATTAAACCCAGGGGCGTTCCAACTCCGAGCTACACCCCAAGTCCTATTTTCATTTTTTATTTGAAAATAGAGTCTCACTAAGTTGTTGAACCTGACTCAAACCTGTCATTCTCCTGTCTCAGCCTCCCAAGTACTGGGGTGACAGGTATGCACCCCCACGCCCGACCTGCAATGCCCACATCTTGTTTCTGCTTTTCATGTTGAAAGGAGCGAGTAAACCTTTGCCCTTGGTTGCAATCTAATCTAGAAATAAAATCCAGATGGGTGGGGTATTTGTTCTTGAAATATAATAATTAAGACAGGGGCTGAAGACTCTGCAAACATGATCAGGTTACCATCATAGAAAGAGAGAAATTAAATTCAAGTGGGATGGAAAACCCCTTATTTCATCTTAATTCCATCATCTCTTATCCACAAGCACTGCAGGGTTACTGACTTCATTGTGTGCGCACGCACACGTGTGTGTGTGTGTGTGTGTGTGTGTGTGTATGTGTATGTGTGATACTGGGATTGAACTCAGGGGCATCTTACCTCTGAGCTGTATCCCCAGCCCTTTTTAATTTTTTGTTTTGAAGCCACCATGCATGGTTTCATTGCCCCTCTTCTGGTCAAGGTATTCCTGAGGCTATGGAGAAATTGATACCACTGAAGACTAAAGTTTGGAAAAGGAATGGAAATAGGGAAGAAGAAGAAATGAAAAAGAGATATGATTATTTCTTCTCTCTTTCCACTTTTCCTACATTGTTTCAGCCCACTTCATCCTATTTCCATTTGCTGATGCCTATACAGGATGAGAAAAAAAAAAAAACTGAGTAAGCATGATCTAAGTATGTAGAGAGACCTTGTGGTTGTATTATGTGTTCAGTTGCAATCAACAGTAACTCAGCAAAGTTCTGAGACCAAATGGGCATGGTGGTGCACACCTGTAATCCCAGGACTTAGGAGGCTGAGACAGGAGGATCACAGATTTGAGGACAGCCTCAGCAATTTAGTGAGACTCTCAGCAACCTAGCAAGAGCCTGTTTAGAATCTAAAAATCAAAAAAGGGGGCCTGGGGGTGTAGTTTGGAGGTAGAATGCCCCTAGGTTCAATCTCAATATATAAAAAAAAGCTCTTAAGCCATAAGGGTGCTTGATATTTACTCTGTAGATATTTGCAGATGAAATCAGTACCAGTTCTGAAACTTGGAAATATCATTTGTGCCTCAGAAGGTTTCCATCTTTCCAACCACACTGATTTATTCAGAAAGCATCTACCTCCTTGTAGCAGGATGGCTGTTGCAGCTCTGGGCATCCAGTCTTCACTGCATAGCCCTAAACAGGCTGGAAGAAAGGCAGGTAAAGAAACGCCTTCTTGTATCCCATTTGCTTTGACACTGGAAGAAATCTTCTGAGAATTTCCCAAAGGATCTATCTGACTCTCAGTGATCAGAAAATGGGTTCCACGCACCATTCCTAGACCAACCAGTGACCCAGGAGAGCACAATCCCAAAGTGTGTTTTAACCTGGACCTCAAAGATCCTGAAAGCCCCTGATGAATGATCTCATTAGATATTATTTATTATTATTCATCACTCTTATAGTACCACGATGGCATTTGTTCGTGAACTCTGATTTTTGTCACCTTAATTATATATCGGAAAACAAGCTGAGAGCCTAGAAATTCTGACTCAAAATAGTATTTTTTTAAAAATCTTTTTAAATTTGGTATTAAATGTATGTTTGCATCACTTTGAATCTTGCTATGATATATAATCACATAAAAACAATAAAATGTGAAAAAAAACAAAGCAACAATAATCTCTCCTAAAACCAAATAAGCAAGTAAACAATAAACAAATAAATAAAAAATGACAGGGTAATTTCACAAGGTTATGAGTATTTGTATATATTCCAAATTCAGCAAAGCTGTGTTTTAACTACAGTCCAGACCCTCTAAAACTTTCTGCTTTGGTGGAAATATTTCGTTGGTTTCTGTGTCATAAAATTGTGGATTCTGCTCACTGTATCCTAACAGCATGTGTCAAACTTTGGGCACCCCCATAGGAATATGGGGTGAGGTTTCAGGTGACGCACGACAGGACATTAGAACACGCAATCACAGGGTGAGAAATTTTATTTCCTTTTCAATTATCTGACAATCCCTCCCATGAAAGCATGGGGGAAATTTTCATCTTGAAGATGGAAGGTTTTTCCCACTCTGACATTTGTTAGATCCCTTTGTAGCCACAGAGCCCGGGCCTCCAGTCCAGAATGTCAGCAGAAATGAGAATCTAAGGAGAATACCAGAAGTTGGTTCCATCACAGCAGTCACGCCGAATCTGTCGCAGAGAGTAGAGGACTCAGTCGATGGGCTTTTGTTACCACAGTCTGGACAGATTACAACAGCAACTCCTTCTTTCCCTTTCACTGTTCTTAAGCCAAAGACTTCACGTGGAAGAGGGCAAAGATTTCTCCTGGAGGAACCAACAGGTGCAGATTAAGTCTGAGCACAATCAAGAGCCAGTGACTAGAGGCCTGCCTCTCCTTATGACACCTCCCATGGCTCCCCAAGTTTCTCTTCAAGGAAGACTCCACTGAAGACTCAGAAGGTTCCACACAGCCATGTCAATGCTGACGAATTAAGAGGAATTCACGATTCTTAAGGTTCGAGTTATGAAATTTTGAAACAAATCTGATGTTTTTATTGCCAAAAAAAAATTATAGTTAGGTCAAACAAGGTTGACCTCCATTGAAACATAACCCTTCTGGGTAACAGACCATCTGCCTGGCATGGTGGTTCACTCCTGTAATCCCAGTGCATGGGAGGTTGATACCAGGAGATTGCAGGTTTGAGGCCAGGCTCAGCAACTTAGTGAGGCCCTCAGCAACTTTGTGAGACCTTGTTTCCAAACAAAAAGTAATACAGGACTGAGAGTGTAGCTCAGAGGTAGAATGTCTCTGGGTTCAATCCCCAGCATCACAAAAATAATAAAAAAGAATAACAGACAATAATGAATCACCCTTATCCTTTTGGGTCAGTATAAATGTGGGCTTGTTTTTATTTTTCTCTTATGACATTGTAAAGTTCTTGTTCTTTCCTCCTGCTGCTAGTACATTCTAGCTACCAAATGTCTATTTAATAAGCTTACACTGTGACCTTCTTAATTACCATGAATTTAACTATGCCCACCCCTTGGTCATCATGGCCATGATTCTCCAGCCAGGAAGCATTGTATTGGGCACAGGATGCCAGGCTCTCCCTTGCCTCCAGCCACCCCCTCCCCAGACCCCATGCCCTTCACCCTCCTGAGGAGAAGGTCTGGAGGTGTTGGGATGCCCCATCCAGCACTTGAGGCCAAAGCCACAAGCTCGCGTCCATCCACTCTGTCCCCAGCATAGGTTTCTTGGCCAGAACTTGGGAATTGAGGGCCATGCAGTCCCAGGACTGAATCCTTAGCCAGGTGGGACATGACTCAGTTTACCCATACCTCAGCCTTTCACCAGTAAAATGGAACCATGAGGGACTGCCAGTAACAAGGAGTTAAACATAGCACTCTTGGCCTGTAATCCTAGCCCTCAGCAGCTGAGACAGGAGGCTTGTAGGTTGGAGGGCAGCCTCTGCAACTAGTGAGACCTCAGCAACCTAGCAAGACCCTGTTTCAAAATAAAAGGGGCTGGGGGTGTAGCTCGGAGGTAGAATGCCCCGGGCTCCATCCCCAGTCCTCCCAGTGAATAATAGTAACAACAACAACAATAATAATAATAATACTAATAATTACAGTGATCTTGCTTCTCCCTCCTTCAGAGGCAGGCCTGCTGTACCAGGTGTTCTGCAAGCAGGAACCTTCTTGCTTATCTTGGAACAACTCAACCAGAAAATAAATAGCGTGTGCTCATTATTCAAATGAAATTGTAATTCGTCTGGAGCTCCATCCCAACTTTCCAGGACACCTTACGATAACACACTCTCAGGCTCTCCTCCCTTCAGCTATGACATCATGCCAAATGGACCGCATCTGAGAAGGCAGCTGGCGAGGAGCTTCCTCAAGCTGGACTGTGGCTTGACTCTGTGGTTTCAGGGCTTGCCGAAATGTCTGCATTCCCCTCTTCCAACATGGATGCCTCTTCTCCTCTCTCCTTGTCTGAAATTAGCCTCCTTATGCATCTTGGACCAAGTTACAACATTTTTAAAGCCTCAGGTTGACACACAACCAGCAAACAAACATAGCTGTTCAATGAAAACCTAAACCTAGCTGGGTGTGGTGGCACATGCTTGTAATTCCAGTACTTGGGAGGTTGAGACAGGAGGATCACAGGTTCAAGACCAGCCTCAGCAACCTAATGAGGTCCTCTACAACATAATGAGGCCCTGTCTCAAGTTAAGATAAAGTAAAATTAAATTAAATAGGGCTGGAGGTGTAGCTCAGAGGTAGAATGTCTCTCAGTTCAAACCCTAGTACCACCAAAAGAAAGAAGAAAGAAAAAAAGAAGGAAAGAAAAAAAAGACCAGAGTAATCACAACAACAAAACTTAAACCTGATTAGATGAAACCATTGAGAGAAAGTCCAGAGGAAAAGGATAAAACTGTTGCACTCAATAATGACCTTACTAAAGTACAAATAGACCCTTCTGCAAGGTCTTATTATGAACTGGCTCCTACTTCCAATGAGCAAGAAGAATTCTGGCCAGAGTACCTGCTGATTCCCAATTCCTCGGCCAGGAACCATGGATGGGTGGAGAAGAGAAAGAGGGAGAGGGAGAGGGAGAGGGAAAGGGAGAAAGAAGGAAGAGGAGGAGAGGGAGGAAGAGAAGGATCAGGAGGAGAAAAAGGAGGAGGTGGTGGAAGAAGAAGAAGAAGAGGAGGAGGAGGAGGAGGAGGAGGAGGAGGAGGAAGAAAGAAAGAAAGAATATAACAGAGAAGTGAGATAAAGTAGTGATGAACACTTAAATGAAGCCAGAAAGAGACAGAAACAAAGAACATCGGAGAAACAAACATAAGAAAAACAGAAGGGTGAGACGCTTAGTGAAATGCAAACACAGAAAGGCATGTGAGCATGTGAGGCAGCATCCAGAAGGCAGGCAGACTAAGAGTGGCAGATGGGAAGACAGAGGGGGCAGCAAGAAAGACAGAATAAAGAGGTTGAGACGGGCCTTTATCCCGTAAGTCGGGGGCCTCAAGACTGTGAGGGAATTTGTGGCCCAGTGGCTTCTGCAGGAACACAGGAGCAGTCAAAGCCTGCTGACAAGTGTGTTCTGTTACCCTCCAGCTGAGGCTACACTAGCTGAAGCCCATCACCTAGACTCATTTTACACAATGACAAAACACCAGGAAGAGTCTTCGTCAGATCCAGAAGCACCTGTCATGGGTCTGCTACAACTGTCAGGCTCACCGATGCTTCCTGAGTGCCACAGACTCTGGGGACCCAAGCCTCTCATGAGCACAGATGTAAAAACTTTTGACAACACAGTAAATCAAACCTGACAATGTGTCCAAAGAATTACAGACACGTAGGTGGGACGCAAGGCCAGTTCAACATTCAAAAAGCAATACACTATTTACCATAACAAGCTATTAAGTGAAAATGACATGTTCTTATCAATAGATGCAGAAAAAGCATGTGAACAAGAATGTGAATTACAGCCGGGCGTGGTGGCGCACGCTTATAATCCAAGTACTTGGGAGGCTGAGACTGGAGGACTCAGGTTCGTGGCCAGCCTCAGCTACCTAGTGAGGCACTCTGCAACTTAGCGAGACCCTGTTTCAAAATAAAGAATAAAAAATAGGGCTGGGAGTACAGCTCGGAGGTAGAACACCCCTGAGTTTAATCCCCAGTACCACACACACACACACACACACACAAAATGAATGGGAAGTACACACTTAAATGAATCCAGAAAGAGACAGGAACAAAGATCATCAGAGAAACAGCAGAAGAAAAACAGAAGGGTGAGAAGCTTAGTGGAAATAGAAAAGATGCCCTTTGTTCAGCGAATGGATCAATAAACTTTGGTACATCTGGACAATGGAATATTTATTACAGCTAAAAAAAAAAAAAAAAAAAAAAAAAAAGGAGCCATCCAGCATGTCTCCAAGACTCGGGAAGCTTAAATGCATATTATTCAGTGATAAAAAGCCTGTCTGAAAAAGACCACATAAAGTGTGACTCCAAGGGTATGATATTCAGGAAAAGGCCAAACTGAAACGGTAAAGAGAGCAGTCCTTGCCACCAGGGTTTTGTGGGCGGGAGGGATGGAAAGGCTACATACAAAGGATGTTTAGGGCTGTATGATGGTGTGATGGCAGCCACATGTCTCTGCACATTTGTCTAAGACCACACAATGGACAACACCAAGACGGACACTAACATAAATGTGGACCTTGGGAGGTAATGACGTGTCATTCTAAGTTCATCAATTATAACGCATGCTGTCTTTATTACTATGGCTTTGGAGTACAGTTTGAAGTCTGGTGTTATGATACCACTGTTGTGGTTCTTATTGCCGAGAATTGCTTTGCTATTCTGGGTGTCTTGTTTTTCCATATGAATTGTGTCATTGATTTATCTGGGTCTGTGAAAAAAATGATGATGACATTTTGATAGGAATTGCATTGCATGTGTAGATAGCTTTTGGTAGAATGGCCGTTTTGACTATATTTATTCTGCCTATCCAAGAGCATGGTGAGTATACCCAGTCCCAAAGAATGAGATGTATATTCTGTCCTATATGAAGAAGCTAGAGAGATAGTTGGAAATAAAGAGCAACATCAGAGAGATGAGCAGAGACTTTAGAAAGTGTCTGAGGGTGGTTATGGAAGGGAAGGGGGGAGATGAACGTCATAAAGAATGCATAGTAGAAATAATGCCACGAATGCTTTAAAAATTGCCAATTCTGATCTCAAAGACTTGGGGGTGAGGGTGAGGGAGGGGGAACCCGGAAGGGAGGGCAACAAGAGGTGTGTACATGTATTTCTCTAACATCCTGAACCCAAGTACAATGTACAACTACAATGTACCCAATAAAATTTTTTTTTTAATTTTAAAAATTATGTGACAAATGTGCCACTCTATGGGTGACACTGATATGGGGGAGGCTGTATGTAGGGACAGGAGGGAGGTGGAAAAATCTCTGTACTTTCTGCTCATTTTTGCAGTGAACCTAGAATGATTCTTAAAGAGTCTTTAAAAGGAAACCAAGAAAAAAAAATGTAGCAAATTCCTTGACAGATAATGGAACGCCTTCTTGATATTTACCCAAGAGGTATAAAAACATGTTTCACATAATTCACAGAAAGCTACTTGTATGCAGATATTTGGAAAGGCTTTATTCTTAGTAGCCAAAAGCTATTAACAACGAATGCAAGAATATGCCTCTTGCTAACTAAATTGGGTGGAATTAAGGGCAGATGAGTGGAGAGTGTAACCCTGATGTTGTGTTATTACAGAGATGAAGAATGTTACCTGAGGCCCTTGAATCTGGACATAACATGCACCCCTCACACACCCCAAGAGCTAAAACTCTACTGAGAAAGATGTGGGCAGGTCAGACATTTTATGGGAAACCTACCAACTAAAATGGCTGCATGTCCTCATGGGTGCATCTGACAGAAAATGGTACATTTTCTTCAAAGCATGTGAAAATTCCATCATTGTAAATGGCAGAAATGGCTGGAAGCAGAGCCCAATAAAAATTAATCCCAATCTCTGTTTTATCCATATTAAACCTGCTAATGTCAACATCCCAACAAAGAGATTAAATCTATTCTTTCAACAATCCTGGTAATAAAAGAAGTTATGACACATGTTATTACATGAATTTTTTTGTTTAGTTAAATTATTCTCTCCCTCTCTCTCTCTCTGTACTAGGAATTGAACCCAGGAGCATGCTACCTCTTAGCTATACCCCTCAACCGTATTTTATTATTTATTTATTTATTATTTTGAAATGGTCTCTCATTATGTTGCTGAGAACCTCACTATGTTGCTGAGGCTGGTCTCAAACCTGCAATCCTCCTGTCTCAGTCCCCCATGTATTGGCATTACAGGTGTGCACCACCACACCTGACTCATTTTTATCTTAGTATGCAAAAATTTATTAAGGATAATATAGAAAAGGTATGTGTTGATAATTTATTATAATTCAATGTAATTCTAATGTGCTGCTACAGCACTTAGTAAGAATATTCCAAGAATCGAATACGTGCAAATGAAACTTCCAAATACAAACCTGTTTTTGTCTCCATAACTATGTGACATCCAGCCTGATGTTGTTTTCTTGATTGACTCTTTAAGAAGACATGCTGGCTTTATTTCTCAGGACCAACCTTGATCTTGCTCAAAAACAAAAGCAAAAATAAAGAAAAACTCTTTGAATTTCTCCTGTATTTACAGAAAGTTCAATCTCTCTCCCATCTATCTGTCAGTTCTCTTATTACATTGGAAAAACTAGCATTTTTATTTTGTTTTGTTTTGTGGCACTGAGTATTGAACCCAGGGGCATTCTACCTTTGAGCTACACTCCCAGCCCTATTTTGAAACATGATCTCACTAAGTTCCCGAAGCTGGTCTCCAGAGTGCAATTCTCCTATCTCAGCCTCCCAAGTACTGGTATTATAGGTGTGTACCACCACGCCTGCCAGCATGTTTTCTACTTTTATAGCAACAAACCCAAGCTACAAAATAAACTATCCTTTTTCCATTTCCTTACCTGAATCACTAGCCTACAAACCGGGAGGACTTTAAAGGTGGGCGTCAATGGCTCCTCCAGACAGAACCAACCACACATTTCTCTCTCTTATCTAATTTCCACCTGCACTCAGAACCAATCAATAAGGATTGAGCCAAATCTAGTTACTGCCTAATTAAAGCGGAATGTCCATTTAGGATGTCATTCTCAATTGGAGACGCATCAACACTCCTGTGCATAGCGGAGCCCAGAGCCAACACACCTGTTTGCATAAAAGAAGACGTGCTCTACTAATTACACCTGCCAATACCTGCCCCTGCCCTGGATCCCCTGAAAGTAATTGTGGCTCCTATCCCAAGCACACCACACTATTCTCTTCACTATTACATTAAAAGATGTTCCAAGGCCGGGTGTGGTGGGGCACGCCTGTCATCCCAGTGCTTGGGAGGCTGAGGCAGGAGGATCGTGGATTTGAGTCCACCCTCAGCAACTTAGTAAGATCCTGTTTGCAAAGAACAAAAATAAAATAAAATAGGGCCAGGGATGTAGCTTAGGTGGTAGAATGCTCCTGATTTCCATCTCTAGTACCAAACAAACAAACAAAAGTTGCTGTCTCTTTCCCCACTCAACATCACTAGGAGGTAATTGAGGAAGTTGACTCTACTTCCACCATGTATTATGGAAAGCTGACGGGGAGGCTCTGGCTGCTCGAGCTCACAGATCTAGTTAGGAACCTGTCCCAGGGCAAGAACCTGCCTCCACTCCTTTCTAGGAAAATACTTCTACTGGAGAATCATTATCATTTCTCTTAATAAGAGGCAAGATGTGCTTTGCTTCCAAACACTGCGTATGCTTTATAAGCATTGCGACCACAGGAACAGTATTTGGAGTACTACTTGTCCAGCAATTCTGGGCCTGCCATCAGACAAGGGATGTAATTTTATCATCAGAAAAAAGGGGGGGCCCGTACTATTAACATTCTTATCCTAATGTGAGAATTTTTTGTGGTACTGAAGATTGAACTCAGAGGCATTCTACCTCCGTGCTATACCCCCAGCCCTATTTTTTATTCTTTATTTTGAAACCAAGTCTCACTAAGTTGCAGAGTGCCTCACTAGGTAGCTGAGGCTGGCTGCGAACCCAGATCCTCCAGTCTCAGTCTCCCAAATGCTGGGACTACAAGCGTGTGCTACCATGCCCAGCTCTCCTAATATGAGAATTAAATGCCAAAAATTTACACAGATTTTGGAAACACACCTTCCTCTGAGCCATCGCATTTGCAAATCCCTCTGGCTGGCACACCCCGCTGCAGATCTTGGCATGCCTGGCATCTCTCTGGGCAGGTCTCAGCACCAACCCCAATTCCTGAGAGTCCTTGGCCCATCCACTCTGAGCCCTCTCTCTGCCCCTTTACCTTCTGATTGCCCCCTCCTGACTTCCATCACCCTCTGTCTACCCACCCTGGTTTTTCTGCCCGATGGTCTCCTACACTAGAAGGTTAGCTCCGTGAGGTCAGGCCGTCTTCCTTTTGTCTGTCTTTGAATCCCTAGTACTTACAGTGTCAGATGCCAGGTAGAAGACACATAGCAAAGACTGGTGGAAAGTATAAATCCAGAAACTAATGTTGTGACCGAGCAGAGGGCTTAGCCCTCTCTTGGCCTAGAGTCAGTACTCGATAAATATTAGTACTTACTATTATAATGGTATCACTTTAACTCTTCCTTGTAGGTCCCAGTCCTGGCCAAGTTTACAGGGACCCACTTAGATTAAAGCTTCTCTTTTACTATTCCATAAAATCCATGGGGAGGCATTGATTTGGCCTAGGCTCCTGGAACGGACCCAGCAAACCGAAATGAGAAAGAGCTGAGCCACAGTCCCTGAGCTCTGGGTAATTGCAGGAGGCTCTGTTACTCATTAACCAATTTTGCTGCAATCAATTAAGTTGTCTCGATGCTTCACTTTCTTTTCTTGTAAACAATGTCCGATCATGTTACTGGTTGGAATTTCCTACGCCAGCTCCAGTTCAGAGGACAGCCCCCATGTCGGAATCCTCTTCTTGTTGTTTTGTTTTGCCTTGTTCTGTTTTGTTTAGAGTGGCTCAAGTAAACTCCGTTGAATTTAATTATAATAATAATAATTATTATTATTATTATTATTATTATTTTGTGGTACTGGGGATTGAACCCAGGGGCATTATACCTCAGAGCTACACCCCCACTACTATTTTTTATTCTTTATTTTGAAACAGGGTCTCACTAAGTTGCAGAGGGCCTCACTAAGTAGCTGAGGCTGGCGAAGAACCTATAATCCTCCTGTTTCAGCCTCCCAAGTACTGGGATGACAAGCATGTGCCACCACACCCAGCTAACTGATTTTAAGGTTTTTTTCCCCCTTTTTGACAATGCCCATGATGTGTCTGTGACAAGGACAGCTCTGACCTGGACTTGAGAAATCAGCAGTTTTCTGAACTGAGCTCTGTGACACACAAGCTACCTAGGGACATTCTCCCGAGTCCAGCCTTTGATTGCAAAAGGCAGTTGGAGACTTTGGTCAAACTCCTAGCATAGGCCACTGTCTCCCTGTCTCTGCTGAGTAAAATCTCCTATTGTTCACCATGACTGGAGAACTTCAGGACCCGTAATCTGCATTACAGAGAGAAACACAAGCAGGTGATCCTTCCTTCCTTCTATATTGGAGATTGGACCCAAGACCCAAGAGCATTCTACCTCTGAGCTACACCCCAAGCCCTACTTTAATTTTATTTTGAAACAGGGTCTCTCTGTGTTGCTGAGGGTCTTGCTAAGTTCCTGAAACTGGCCTCAAACCTTCATTCCTCCTGCCTCAGCCTCCCAAGTGCTGAGATTCCAGGCATGTGCCACCACATGTGACTAGCACGTCTCTCTTGAAACTGTTGTGGGACAGCATGATACCTTCTGTGGGTTCTTGGCCTCCATGGTGAAAGGAACTTGAACACGCACCCGATAGGTACAAAGGCAGAAGTTTTATTTTAAGGAAAGGCACAGGCACACAGGGAAAAAAGGCACAGGTCACCTCCGGAGTCTCGCAGCTAGGAAAGAGAGTGCATGGCCAAGAGTGAAGGGCAAAGGAGAGAGCAATGGCTTCTCAAGAGAGAGGGAAGGAGAGTGAGCCTGTGGTCTCTCCTCCTTTTTTATATTACACATGGAGAGGAGCTAGCTTTTGGGGTCCATGGCAGGGAATAGGGAACTTGGGGCAGCATGGGATATTGGTCTAAAAAAAAGGTGGAAAAAAACCTAGGTAGGACTATCAGGAGTGGAGACCCAAAATCTAGGATGTAGGGTCTTTCTTACAAGAGGCGTGAGTGACTTCCTTTTGAGAGGCAAATGAAGCTTTGAAAAATCACCTCAGGTACTTCCAAAGTGGAGTCAGCCCATTGTGAATAGGCCTTGCTTTTTAGGATGAGCAAGCTATGTTGGAACAAAACCATTTTCCTTTCCTTCCCAATCCTTCTCCTTTCTGCCTACATTTTATTCCTTCTGTTCTACCTCATCAAAACCACCGCTTTCTGTGAGCAGGGAGCAGGTGATTTCTTCATCTGTACTTCCACTGGTGTAGTGGCAATCCAGCTACAAACCCAGCGTTATTATCTAATATAATAGTCATTATTTGTTTCTCATTTTACCTGAAGAGGAAATTACACCGGTTATTTTATCAGATGGATTTTTAAATGAGCTGAGAATTAATATATAATGCAAAGCGACAGGTGGGATTACTGCAGAGAAGAGAGGCGGGGAATCTGAAGGTCATTTCTTCTTCTCAGGGAGGACCCTGGAGGATCTTTCGGGGGCAAAAATGAACCCTCTTGCCTCTTGGTGGGGACATCTCTTCCCTCCATTCAGGGCACGGGTCCCTCAGTTAGGAAATGACCTGTGGTCAGCCACACGCAGACAAGCAAGGTTTGAATTCGAATCCTTATGAATTGCAACTGGAAAAGAAAATGTTGTCACCATGCTACATCCGACATCATTCCTAAATTTTCACACCTATATACTTTTGAATCTTACTAATGGCACCACTATCAAATCTTAAATCATTCAGTTTGTAATTATAATGTAGTGTTATACATAAGGTGTTTCAGGGGACACCTGGGGTTGGGGGCCCATGGATCGATGATCCTGGAGCACCCAAGATCCGGGCACCGTGTGAAAGCAGAAGGGAGTTGGCGTGTTGGGGTGTGATTATTTCCACCAGCTTTAAGTGTTGGTCTCTGTCCTCTGCCCCTGAACTCCAGGCTGGAGCAGCATGTCATTAAACCACAGTAGGTAGCTGGGTGTGATGGTGCACACTTGTAATCCCAGTATTTGGGAGGCTGAGATGGGAGGATCCGGGTTCGCGACCAGCCTCAGCTGCTTAGTGAGGCCCTCCGCAACTTTGTGAGACCCTGTTTCACAATAAAGAATAAAAAATAGCTGGGGCTGTAGCTCAGAGGTAGAATGCCCTCGGATTCCATTCCCAGTACTGCAAAAAAAAACCCAAAAAACATAGTAGGTGACCAGGTTACAAACTTTGACAAAAGTAATATCTAGACAGGGAAAGTGAGAAGGATGGATGCATACCTGCAATGCTAGTAGTTGGGAGGCTGAGATGTGAGGATCACAGATTTGAGGCTAATATCAACCATGTAGCAAGGTCCTGAAAAACTTAGCAAGACCCTGTTTCAAAATAAAAAAAATAAAATAGGGTTTGGGGTGTAGTTCAGAGGTGGAATGCCCCTGTTCAATCTCTAATACCCTTCCAAAAAATACTTAATTAAAAAAAAAATAAAGAGTCCACATGACTGCCTAAAATTGTCCTGGCAGGAATGGCGGCAGGAGGTGGCAGTGGTCACAGCAGCTGCAGCACCAGCTGCAGTTCACACAACTGCCCCCAGCCTTGATATGTTTTTATCCAAGCCCTTCCTTTCTTAACCACACCAGAGCACTTTAAAAATAAAAACATCTCATTGTCAGCTAATGCTTTTGTTCCTTGTTTTCTTCCGCTGTATTGAAGCAAAAATTGACCAAATTGCGTATTTTCAAGGCTCCACTGGCGCACAATGTGATGTTGGGATGCGGCATTCATCGCGGAATGCTCGCCACAATCAAGCGAATTACCATACCCATCGCTGCGAATTAACATAGCCGTCCTTTTTGTGCACGCAGAGAACACTTCAGCTCTGCTCTCCTTAGCAAGTCCCAAGTGTCCAGTACACTAGCTGTGGTCCCTAGGACTTATGAGTCTTATAACTTTAATTTTGTACCATTTGGTCAAAAGCTTCCCTCTCTCCCCACCCACAAATCACGGTAACTACCATCTCCAAACTTTTAAAAAATTTTTACAATTAAAATGTGTGTGTGTGTGTGTGTGTGTGTGTGTGTGTGTGTGTGTGTGTATGTTTTGCTGGGGATTGAGCCCAGGGGTATTCTACCTCTGAGTTACACTCCTATACCATTCTTTTTTTTATTTAAAATTTTCATTTTGAAACAGGGTCTTACTAGGTTGCTGAAAGTCTCCCTACATCCCTGAGGCTGTCCTAGAAGTTGTGATCCTCCTGTCTCAGCCTCCCAAGGACGGGGATTACAGGCATACGATGTTTGCCACCACACCTGGCTGAGTTCAACTTTTTAAGAGTCTGCATAGAAGTGAGATGAGGTAGAAGAGTCTGCATAGAAGTGAGTCTTTCTTTCCATGTCTGATTTACTTCACTTAACATCTTTCAGGCTCATGGATATACCAGGATTCTTAGGGCTGAATGATGAAAATTAGCACAGCCATTATGGAAAGCTGTATGGAGGTTCCTTAACAACTCCAAGATATAACTGCCATGTGACCCAGGCTTCCTTCTGCTGAGTATATATCCAAAATAAATGAAATTAATATGCTAAAGAGACACCTGTACTTCCATGTTCAGAATAGCCAAGATACAGAATCAACCTAAAAGTCTCTTGATGGATGAATGGATAAAGGAAACTCTCTCTCTCTCTCTCTCTCTCTCTCTCTCTCTCTCTCTCTCTCTCTCTTCTTTCTCTCTCTCTCTCTCTCTCTCTCACACACACACACACACACACACACACACACAGGAACTTACAAGTAATATTCTACTTTCACAAATAGAATACAAGCCGGGCGTGGTGGTGCATTCCTGCATGCATCTGGGAGGCTGAGACAGGAGACTCACGGGCTGGAGACCAGCCTCTGCAATTTAGTGAGACCCTCAGCAACCTCATGAGAACCTGTTTCAAAACAAAAATTTTTAAAAGGGGGGCTCTTGGGGTGTATCTTGGAGGTAGAATGCCCTTGGGTTCAATCCCCAGTACCCAAAACCAAACCAAATACAAAACCCAAGTAGAATACAATGTACATTGTATGTTTGGAGTGGGATTTCATGGTTATAAAATATGATGCCCCTCCGCCATCTGTCATCCACTGAGTCATCCAACTCTTGCCTGTGTGTAGATGCAGGTACACGAAATGGTGGTTCTCTTAATATAGCCCGTGGTCATGTTGGAAGGTGCCTGCTTTGCGACTTTATTTTCTCCCGATGTTTATCAATTTTCTAGTGAGCACACGCCATTCTAAAGAAAAGCATCAAAGCCTCTTGAGAAAAACAAAAATAAATCCACACACCAGAAACCCATCCATCCATCTAGCGGCACGGCAGGCGTTGCTGAGGTTGGGGGGGAGAAACAAGTACAGCCAGGATGGGCTGCAGGTGAGGCCTCCATCACTCAAGCTCAAGGGAAACAGAGACTCTGCAAGTCAAAGCTCCAGGTGTAGAGGTTTGCTGGAGAGGATAAGGGCCAGGACAGGTGATCCTGGAGCCCTTGAGGGGGAGGTGGGGGGAGGGGAGGGCGCCACATCGTGGTCTCTGGCGCCATCTAGTGGCGGGGACTGTTACTACCCACGAGTCCCTCCCTTGGAAAAGAAAGTTAAAAGCGGTTCCAACAGCGCCATCTTGGCCACTGGTGAAGTCAAAGCCATTTAGGAAAGGGTTGGCTGGACTCTGCCAGGAGTCAGGCTTAAACGGTGTCCTGGGACATTTCCTAGCTGTGTGCTGCAGTTGGCTGGCCACAGTTGGTGCGCCCCGGGGTAGGATAAGGTTTTTAAGGGCTGTAGGAACAGCACTGCACCTCATCTGTTGTTCAATAGTCTTTGGTCCAGTCTTCTTTTTAACCATACTGGAATACTAATAAAGAGGAGTCTCTGGCTCTCATCATATTCTTTGTGACTAGAACTCTCTTCCTCATTAATACTCAAAGTGACCCAGGGAGGTTATTCTAGTAAGAAGTATACTAGCCCCTTTACAGAAGAGAGATCCAAGTCTCCAAACAACTGACAAATATTCTAAGATCCTACGGCTCAAGTAACTAGTGAGTTAAGATTTAAATTAAGGGATCCTGACCTTTATTAAATGCAAGTACTTCCAAGTTGCCCCAGCTGTGGAGAAGAGATTGTTTCCTTACAAACCCACACAGAGGCAGAGAACTCCTTGGAGGCTAAGGTTGAGGTCAGCTGTTTCTCAGCAGCATCTTGGAATTAAGAAAGACTGAGGTGGAGCTCTGGGGCAGCTTCAGGTCTCCCAACTCTGATGAAAGCTCGCGCATTGATGATTCCACGTCACAATAAGCAATCCGGCTCCCCTGTCTACAGTAAAGCCGCTCCTTTGAAGGAAAACACTTGCTTCAGAGTACAGAATCCTGCTTATTTGATCACCTCGTTCGAGATGCAATCCAGGAGTAGAAAATTCTCCCCATAAGCACTTGCCATTTTGCCATTCAGCGCTCATCGCCCGGTAAAACAGAGCAATCGGAGGAAGTCTTTGATGGATGTGCTGAGAGAAATCAGCCATTTTTGTGAGATAGGTCATAAATATTAATTATATTGACAGAGCCTTAAAAATACTCCATGTCACAGCCTAGCCAGGGAAACACCTGGAGTTCTACCACTGTGTTTTCCTGAATGACAGTCACCCCAATTCTCTTCCTGAACTTGCCCAGCTGGCTCTGTTATCTCTCTTTTGCCTCCAGAAACTTTACATCAGGAAAACTTTTCCAAAATAGATGCGGGTCAATAGAACCGAACATTTCAATGGGCTTTTCCTTTTTCTTTTTCTTTTTTTTTTTCTTTTGTACGTAGATGACTCCTGCATGCAAGCTGGGATGGGTCCCTTTGTATTTCTGCATTTCTGATTGTGTGGGTCAGGAATGGTAATCGCGTCCCAACCCCAGTTCTGTGAACACAGTAGTAGTAGATTTGCTGAAAGCACACACCCGCGCTCCTGAGACTGAACCCACGGGCATTCTATCTCTGAGTTCGACCCTCAGCAGCAGCCCTCAGCTGCTGAGGGTTGAATTGCATTGCATGCCTCCTCCGGGAAGCTCTGTCCAATGCAGGGCAGCTGAAGACAGCAGCATTTCCAAAGTGCACGGCTTTAATGCCATTCTGCAGAAGTGGATAGTGCTCATCATTTGTACACCATGTCTACTAGGTGATTGGGGGGCAGGGCATAGAGAAGATACGGACCACTGTTGCAGGGAGAGGCTCAGATGGACCAAGAGTGAATCAATGGGCTGGTCCAGCAGCCCAAAGCCTATGTTTACTTAAAACCACCTGATGAGCCAGATGTGGTGGTGCACACTTGTAATCCCAGTACTTGGGAAGCTGAGACAGGTTCGTGGCCAGCCTCAGCAACTTAGCAAGAATGTTAGCAACTTAGTGAGACCTTGTCTCAAAATAAAAATAAAAGTAGTCCTGGAGGATGTAATTCAGAGATGGAATGCCCGTGGGTTCAATCCCTAGTACCACATGCACACATACACAAAACTTCCTTAAGATGGATCAAATAAACCTCACTGCCCCAACTGCAGGCTGCCCCCTGCCCTTTTACACTATAGGTTCACTATTGCTTCCCCGTTACTGCTTTCTGGGCTGGTGGAAGCCACTTTTGTGTGAAGTGTGTACCCTGCATTTCTGTGCTACTAAGGGGCTGGTTGTTACTCAGGGAATGTCTTAGGTTCTAAGTATACTTTGCTGCAAAATGGCCAGTTTGGGGATGCCTGGGGGTGTCTGCTAATGGTGCATCAAGAGTTGACTTGGAAATAACGCCAATTAGCTGGGTGTGGTGGTGAACGCCTGTCATCCTAGTACTTGGGAGGCTGAGACAGGATGATCACAGTTTTGAGAACAGTTCCAACAATGTAATGAGACGTTCAGCAACCTAGTGAGACCTTGTTTCAAAATTAAAATAATAAAAATTAAAAGGGAAAATAGAATGCCCTTGGATTCAATCTTCAGGAGCAAAACAAACAAACACTCCAGTTTATTGGAGAGCAAGGTAGGCAGTCTCTTCTTTATGAATTAACTCACTTATTTTATTTTATTTTTTACTTACAGGTCATTTAAAATGACAACCATTGCATACATTATGGGGTACAGTAGAATGTATACATTGTGAAATCAATCCAATTGTATCAAGTTAATTAATGTATATCAGTATCTCAGATACTGATTTTTTTCAGCAGTGAGGATACTTAAAATCTATTATTCTTTTAGCAAATCTGCAATTGTTGGCAATGTGGATAAACCCAGAGGACTTTGCACTAAATGAAATGAGCCAGATATGAAGGAGAAATGCCATATGATCCAAAGTACATGTGGAATCTAAAAAGGCCATACTTAATTTTTTTTTTTTTTTGGTATTGGGGATTGAACCCAGGAGCATTTTACCCCCGAGCTACACCCCCAGCCCTATTTTTAATTCTTTATTTTGAAACAGGGTCTCACTAAGCTGCAGAGAGCCTCACTAAGTAGCTGAGGCTGGCTGCAAACCTGCCATCCTCCTGTCTCAGCCTCCCAAGAACTGGGATTACAGGCCACCACGCCCGGCTTGTCATACTTAATTTTTAACCAAACCTTTCGCCTGCCTCCAAGTTCCACCAGCTGCTAAAAGGTAGTCTTCTTGGGAGAATTCTGTCTGCCACTCTTAAAGTAGTTTCTATTCCCTCCACTTATTTATTTATTCATTTATTTATCACTTTTAAACATTCTAGTTGGAAATAATGAGAGAATCATGGTAAGTTGAAAAAGCAGTAAAAAGAATCTGGGGTGAGTTTCCCGTAGCTCCCCCAAGTCTGCCCTTGTACATGATCGCGGTACAGTATGAAACCCAGGCTTTGGATCTCGACGCTTTTCTATGAATGTGGTTGCAGACCTCAAGCAACTTTCAAATAATTTTAACCTGCATTAATTTGCGTGTGCATGCATAGTTACATACTATTTGTGTGTGTGTGTGTGTGTGTGTGTGTGTGTGTGTCATACTGGGGATTGAACCGAGGGACACTCTACCTCTTTTATTTTTTATTTATAATTATTTTATTTTTATTTTTATTTTGAAACAGCGTCTCACTAAGTCGTGGAGGGCATCGCCAAGTTGCCGAGGCTGACCGTGAACCTGCAATCCTCCTGTCTCAGCCACCAGAGTGCTGGGATCATAAGCATGCACCACCATGCTGGGCCAGCTCTGTACAATTTATATATGCATAGGTACATATACATGTATAATTCTGTACAATTATAGATACATATGTATATATCAAAATATACACATATACATGTATACATAAATTTGTGTAACCAATATATACATACATATGTATGCATATATATACATATGTGTGTGTGCGTGCGCATGTGTGTGTGTGATCAATAGAAAATTTGGATAAAGAGCTCTTCCATGGTTAAGCGTCTCTCAAGCCACCTCTTGTACACACACACCCACTGCCCACTCTGCCTTCTGCTCATTTCCTCTGGCAACCAGTAGTCTGTCTTCCATCTCCACTGCCCATCATTTCAAGAATGTTCTCGATGTGGAAGCTTACAGCCTATCGCTTTCTCTGCAGTGTTATGTCTAGCCAAGCACAGTGTCCTTCAGGCCCTCCTGGGACTCTGTATCTCCTCATGCTTTGGCACTGCCAAAAAGTATTCCAACAGACCAATGTGCAGGTGCCCGTGAAAACCACTCCGCCACTGAAGGACATTTTGGTTTAGCCAAGCGGTTTTTGCAAAGTAAATGATGACATTGTCAAATTTGGAATTGGGTACACATCCATTTTCATTTCTCTGGAATAAAGATTGTAGTCATTCCTGGCCTCTAGGGTAAGTGAATATTTTATTTGTGAGAATCTTTCGAATTTTCCATAGGACCTATGCCTGTTTACCTGTCCTCCAGTGATGTAAGAGAGATCAGATTCTCTGCGCTCTCTCCAGCATTTGCCCATGCCGTCCGTTTTTGTTGTTGCCCTTCAGATAGGTGTGCAGTGCTATTTCCTTTGCATTTCCCTAGTGACTGATGCTGTGGAACACTCTTTCATGCCTTTGTCTCCATGTCGCCTCCTTGGTGAAGTATCTATCCGTGCCACTCTCCCTTTTGTGAACTGGATTGTTTTTATTATTTTTGCTGTTGAGATTTTTCAAGCTCTGTCTATATTCTTGATGGAAGGCCACAATTGTGTATGTGGTTTACAAATGTTTTCTCCCAGCTTGTGGATCATTTTTTTTTATTCTCTTAACAAAGGTATCTTCAAACACAGTTTTTAATTTTCATATAAGTCCCTTTTGTTTACTTGTTGTCCTAAGAACTCTCTACCTAGCAGAGTCCCAAAAGATATTTTCTTATATGATATCTAAATGTTTTTTTCTTATCTTATACTTAAATCCAGTTCCACCCTTTACCAAAGGCCTCTTCTTGCAAGTTGTATTATCTCTCAAATATAAATGCTTATCACTGCCTGTGGGTACAGCATCCATAAATCTTATCTAAGAACTAGATGACCTCAGTAGTTTGTATTGAAACATTCATTCATTCACTCAACCAATTTTGCAGAGCCGGGCATGTTCTGGTTGCTTGGGAGACAGAAGTAAACAAAAACAACCAAGATCTCAGTCTCATTTCACCTTCTAGTGAATAATACAGAAAATGAAGGCTAAATTTCAAACAGGGATAATTAGATGGAAGGTCCGCAAAAGATGGGAAGGGACATGGGCACCTATTTCAGCCAAGGTGTCCAGAGAAGGTCTGTCTTATAGTTACATTGAATCTTGAATGAAGATAAGGAGCCAGACTCATGAAAACCTAAGAGATATATGTTCCCAACAAAGAGAAGAGTCAAGTGCAAAGATTCAACGATGCAGAATTTATTGTAGGAAAGATCATTGGCAAGGACATTGATTCCAGGATCCAACTTGTGTGATGGTGATAAAAACTCCACAGGTTGCCCTCAGGCCCTGATGTTTTAATCCCAGAAAGTTAGGTCTCGGCAGTACAGAGTACATTTGGGCATTTCCTGAAGGGGCAAAGGTATTAAGAATGTAATAAAGGCAACCGTTTAAATAATGCTATGTACATACATGAACTTATTAATGCCAATTGGGGAATGGGGGGGAGTGGGGTGGGATCTAAAGGAAAACACACCAAGTGCTGTGTTCATGAATGCCCCTACACTCTCTATCTCATGATGATGTATAATTACAATGCACAAATAAAGGTATGTTGGACGAGAAGAAGGAGGAACAGGAGGAGGAGGAGGAGGAGGAGGAGGAGGAGGAGGAGGGAGAGGAGTCGAAGAAGGAAAAGGAGGAGAAAGACAGAACGATGTAGCATTGTCAAGCACATGCAGGACAAGCCCAGGGCAAGCCAGACCTGGGTGAGCCAACATGAAATTCAGACAGTGTTTCTCAAACTTACATAGACAGAGAAAGGATCAGTAGCCCGGGGGCTGGCTCACCATCATGCTTCTTTTCCCACATGCCCAAAGGGTGACATGAGACATGAATCAGATGACATTGATGCAAGCCATGGGTGTATCACGGCCAACGGCAGCTCATGGTTTTCTTTGTGCATCTCCTTTCTAAGGGAGACTCCACAGAAATCCCATATCTCACCCGCCCAGGTAGGCGATGAGCATCTCTCTGTGATGCAGAGAGGTGGATGGAGATGGTCTCAGCATGCCTCTTCCTAAGTCTCCTGTCCTCATGATTCAGGAAGACCAGGAGATGTTTTGCCAAGATTCAGTTCAGCTGCAAATCCAGGTGTTGTGTGGCCTTTGACCTGCGGTGGGGTCCACTCCTCCGGAGACATTCTTGTGAGTTTATCATTCTCAAGACCCTCCTTCCCCTCCTAAAAAGCACTGTCATTTTTAGCTTCTAGAAGTTATGAACGGAGCTTCAGCCAAGCTCAAGGGAAGGAATGTGATGGCCTCCAGCCCATGGAAGCAGAAGCTCTGTTCCTGTAATGGGCTCCGGGCCCCTGTCCAGGCTCAGCTGGTCAGTTCTCAACAAGGCTCTTTTGGTCCATCTGCCTTTTAAAGTTTGCCAATCCCTAGGCCACCTGGGGACTCTCGGGCAAGGCTGATTGACAAGGCACTGCTTACCAGGCATGCAGAGTCACTGGTCCTTATCATACACCCCCGATGAGCTTCAAGGAAACCATCTTCCCTCAGTGCAGCACTGGGTCCTGACGTGCACACACACAGAGGCGATAAAGGATGAGGACTCCCCGAAAAACCATTCCATGGTCTCCACAAATGAAAAGGCATTTCCACAACGGACCCGAAATAGTCTCCAGGAGTCGTTACAGAAAGCAGGTAAATGAAATGCAATTGAAGTGTATTCTGTACTTAAACAACTTTATTGGGTGCTTGGAATATAGGAGAATATAAAATGCTTCGTGTTCCTTCAGGTCTGAAACATAAGCAAAGGCAGCTTTGTGATACTTTCCCCAAAGCTTCAATTTCTCACCATTGCAAGAGGGATGATGTCCATGAAGGTTGTCCATCTGAGAAGACCTCAGAGACAACCAGCTGCCTTATGGATTCCTCCAATATGGAGTTTATTTGCTAGGTTATTTTTCTTCTTCTTTTCCTTCCCCTCTTTCTTTCCTTCTCTCTATCTCTCTCTCCTTCCCTTCCTTCCTTCCTTCTTTCCTTCTTTCCTTCCTTCCTTCCTTCCTTCCTTCCTTCCTTCCTTCCTCCCTCCCTCCCTCCCTCCCTCCCTCCCTCTCTTTTTCTTTTTTCTTTTTGTGCTGGGGGGTCCAACCCTATTTTATTTTATTGTTTTTGAAACAGGGTCTTGCTAGGTTACTGAGAGTCTCACTAAGTTGCTGAGGCTGTCCTCAAGCCCATGATCCTCCTGCCCCAGCCTCCCAAGTATTAGGATTACAGGCATGCACCACCACACTCGGCATGCCAGCTAGTTTTCTAGTCTTTGGTCAGGTCGTTTGTACTGTAAGATTTAATTGAAGGAACCATTGCTCTGGAAAGCAAACACATGTACAAAGTTTGGCTTAAAACCTAGGACTAAGCAGAATGTCAAGAAGGTGATAAATTGCTACATTCATCTTTGTCAACCAAGAGAAGGATGACCAACTTCAATAAAACACTTGGCGCTTTCAGTAGAGCCCAGCCTGTGGTCTGCCCATCCATGCCCACACCTCAGAATGAACTATGATCTTATACTGTGGAAGCAGACTGCTCGGTATTGAAGGAGCAACTCAGACAGCAGTCCATGTCTGGACACCATGCACAGCTCTTTCCCCTCCCCAAGCCCACGCATGCCCACACCAGGGTCTGCATCCCACATGCAAGAAGCATCCAGAGCCATGTCACTCAGCTTCCTCCTTCCTCCAGTCACAGGGCACATCTGAATCCTGGCTACTCCTACTTCTACTTAGCTGTATGTTTCCAGGCCAGCAATTTGGGTTCTGTGCACTTTAGACTCTGGGGAAAAGAGAGGTGACTCCATGGGCTTGTGGAGTATCATGAAACCAATGGAGGAAAAGGATGTCATGAACACAGGATCACTACATTACCTGTGACTGACGTGAGTGTCAAAGTTGGTTTTTCATCTCATCAGCTCGAAATGGGACTAGATGTAACATGAGAAAACCTCATCCGCCCTAACTCATGTCTTAACTCACTGTATGTGTGTTTGGGGGAGAAGGCGAAGAAGGTGGGCAAGACCTATGTGAGTGAAAAAGAAAAGTGTTTTTCTTAGTGTTTTATATATAGGAAGGTCCTAGGAAATTGTGGGTTGATAATGGCATTCCCAAGTAAGACTGGAGAAAGAGTTAAACAAATAGCCACCTCGCAAAGGATGGGGAAAGTCCTGTTGTACACTTGCTGGCATCTCCCTGCACCTTTCCCTGCCTGGATCCAAGGAGGGCGACAGTAGAGAAGCTGGGACATACAAGCCTGGGACATACAAGCCAGCCCATTCCTTCTCTGTCCATGGGGCTGTCTGCACAGAAATGGGGTAGAGCCTCTCCCCATCTCTCTTAGTGCTCAAAGAAGCTCTCAAATGCCGTTCTGCCCCACACCCTGGCCTTCAGCCAGAAGAGACTATTTAAACTCCTATTTATTTATTTATTCTTTTATCGATGGCTTGTAGTCTCACACCATAATGACGTTCAGAGTGGCAGGGACATACAGGCACAGCGCTTGGGGAACTCCCCCCCAGCTCTCTTCCCACTCCTTCCCCTTTTCCCAGGAGACTGAGATTGGCATGGCTAATTTCACATATGTACTGGAATAAGTGGAAGTGGTTTCTTTATGAATTTTCTCCCTGTCACCCTCCCCTACACCCCCTCCATTACTCCACTGTGGTTTCTCCTCCATCATCTAAAGTCCCTCTGGTATCTGGATTACTTCTTAGCTTCTGTGTATGAGAGGAAACATAGGACCCTTCGCTTTCTGTGACTGGCTAATTGCACTTAACGTAATATTCACCAAGTCCATCCATTTACCTGCAAATGACATACTTTTGCTCTTCTTTATTAATTCCATCGGTTGGATATCCCATAACTGTAATCCATTCATCTGTTGATGGACACCTAGGCTAGTTCCATAACTTGGCTCTTGGGAATTGTGCTGCTATAAACAAGGATATGCATATATCACTAAAATATTCTGACTTTAGTCCCTTTGGAAAGATACCCAGGAGTTGTATAGCAGGGTCGCATGGTGGATCCCTGCCCATTTTCTGAGGAATCTCACACTGACCTCCATAGTGGCTGCACTAGTTTGCAATCTCACCAAAAGTGTGCAAGAGCTCCTAGTATCCTACATCTTCACCAGCTTTATTGTTGTTTGTATTCTTGATCATTGCTATTCTAATCGGGTTTAGAGAGAATCTCGATGTCATTTTGAATGTACTAAAACTACCTCCCCGGCTGCTTGCAGCGGAGCCAAAGCTGGGAACTAGTATGGGAGATCTACAAATCTTCACATATTTATTTGTGCAAGTTGTTTTGCATGCTAAATAAGGCTTCCTGGCTTCCAGAGACAACTGATAGTGGCACACACTATTCCCCCACCAGGGTACCTCCCTTTACCTGGACAACTTTAGTGAAGAGGCAAAGGCAGGTGAGATTAAGGGCTGAGGTCGGGATTGCCAAGGGGATTTCAGGAATTCAGGAGTTCAGTGCTCAGTTGCCATTTTCAGCTACCCCTATCCCCATCTACCTCTTCCTGGCTCAGATCTCCTCTCTGGTCAGGGGGATTGCCCACACATCCGTCGTGTCCCCTCCCATAAGAGATGCTACTTCCAGTCTGATCAAATCTCTGCATTCTCTTAGGTTTTTGTAATCAGAAGCAAGGGCCTCCCCCATCTCTCCTGGGATCTCAGCACTCAGATCTCAAAGAGCTACAGTGGATACAGTGAAAAGCACGGAGAGAAGGTGCAGGGAACAGCTCCTTCCGATGAGTTGTTCAATGCTGAGAAGTCTGCATGCTGTCCCCGGGGTAAACAGAAACAGCCAGTCCTGGGGCACAGGGAACAGGGTCAGTATGAGAGGGCCGCCCCTCTAAACAGCAGGTATCTCTTGCCCCTCCCTGACTTTCCAGCCCACTAGCTGGGCCAGCTTCAGGAGCTTCCTAAGCCCAATGGTGAGTGGAAGAGAGAATCAGCCAGGGGCATCTCTATGCACAGACTTTGTTGCTGATGTTGCAGTTGTTTTAGTAATTTCCTTCAAACCAAAGGAAGGAAATCTTTTACTTTCAGCAGCTGGCATGCTTGTGCATAAGTCCATTTCTAGAGAAATGGGTTCATAACTATTAACCTACCTGCTTGGAGTTTAAAGATAACAGCTTTTAACGATGTGATTTCCAACATTAACCCAGCTCCTTCATCCAGTGCTCAGCCCAAGACACAATCTAGAGGAAGAGCTGGCTGTGTTGGACTCTCAGATGCTGGGCTGGACTGATCTGTGCTGTGTCTGTATTTTCTTTGGTGCCTTCCTGTAGGGTTTTCGTGCATTGTTTTGCTCCTGGGCTATTCGTAGCTTGTGAGTGAGTCATAAAACACAGCAACTACTCCCATCCTCAGTACAAGATACTAATGTCACTGCAGCTCTGGTGGACCCAATGAAGGGAGCCAACGGGTCCTGTCTCATGGCACCTTTTCATCCCATTAGGGTCCCCTGAAGTTTTCACATGCAAGGTTACTCCTGTGCAATACTGTTGGTAAACCATGGGTTGCCCGACCTTTTCATGTTAGTTCTCACTATACCTTTCATTTATTTATTCATATGTAAGTATGCATATTTATATGGTATTGTGTGATGTTTTGACACACATCTGCAATGTAGAATGATCAACTGTGGGGGTAATTATTATATCCATGACCTGATGCATTGATCATTTATTTGTGTCAAGAATGTTCCAAATCCTCTCTTCTAATCTCTTGTGTGTGTGTATGTGTGTGTGTGTGTGTTTAATACTGGAGATTGGACCCAGGGGCTTTCTATCTCTGAGCTACATCCCCAAGCCCTTTTATTAATTTTTGTTTTGAAACAGGGTCTAAGTTGCTGAGAGTCTCGCTAAATTGCCAAGGCTGGTCTCAAACTTGCCATCCTCCTATCTCAGCTTCCCACGTACTGGAATTACAGGCTTGCACCACTACATTCAGCTTCTATTTTTTTAAAATCTAGTCTTTAACCTAAATGTTGTGATTTTAGATCATCAGTCCATCCTTCCTACTTCCTTTTTGCTTGATGTCCCAGGCCAGGTGAATCTGCCTGTTTGCCGAAGATGCCTAAACGCCCTTCACTTTACTTCCCCAAAGATGCTCATTCTTAAGGTAGCATGTGCAACCTGTAGACTACCAGTACCTCCATGGGTTCAATCACCACCTGTACTGTTGGCTGCTCCACTTACAGCGGCCAGCCTGTGCCTGGCAAATGGCAGGAATTCAATCCGTGTGTGTTTAATTGATTGAATACACTGTGTTTCCTGGCATGACACCGTGCAAAATTATCCAGGGGTATAATTTTCATTCTGGGAGGCAAGAACTAACCATCGATTGAGTCCTGAGCCACAGTCTCATGTCTGGCTGGTGAGTCTATTTATAGCCACTTTACTTCCCAGAAGATGCATCTGCTTCCCCCGTTAGAGCATTATTTGTCCACGGAGGGCAAAGTGCACCCCAGGGAATACTTGGCAATGTTGGGAGATGAATTTGGCTGTCACAGCTGGGGCGGCACAGTGGCCTCTCCTGGTTTGAAGTCATAGGTACTGTCTAGCAGTCTATGGTACACAAGATGGCTGCCCACTCTACCATGGTTTTCTGGCCCGAAATATTAATATATTTCTAAGGCTGATAACCCTGCACTGGAATGAAAGTTTTTGCATAGCTAGCGTCTGGTATTAGCATGCAAGTCACCCCAGGATCGATCGAGCACCTAGCATCCCCCTTTGGGGTGTACAGGCATGGTGCAGGAAGAGGGAGCCCAGACAATGACCAGCGGTGCCCTGAGTTGATAAGATAGAGATGATGATACCAGAGAACGCTGGGGCTAAAGTTCAAAGGTCAGGGGGCTAAAATAGGAGAGAATAACACACACATAGAACCCTAAAGAACAGCAGAGGATTCCTCTTTTATTTACAGTTTTTAAAATTTTTGTGGCACTGGAATTACCTATCCCTGTTTTTATTTTTTATATTGAAACAAGGTCTCACTAAGTTGCTGAGGATCTTGCTAAGTTGCTGAGGTTAGCCTCGAATGTGCAGTCCTCCTGTCCCAGGCTCCCAGGTACTAGGGTTACAGGCATGCCCCACCATGCCCAGCAGGATTCCTCTTGTGTATTCCAAAGAGTGCTGGTGTACACAATGCACACTGCCTCCCTCACAGACTTTATGCACCAGGGACTCTGGCTCAGGGTGTTCCAGGAGAGGTCAAATATTGGCCCGCCTCTGTTCCATTGGAAGCACCAACAGGGAAGGGCAGCCTCCCACGTTCTCTTAACTTGTCAGAACTCATTGTGTTCCTTTTGCAGAATTCGTGGAAGCTCCTTCTCCAAAGCCAGCAGCAGAGACACAGCAAGCTCCTTAGAATCTGTGAACTGGGAACTGGGAACTCACCACTGAAGCCAGGGCCAACCAGGATACTCTACTTTCTATTAAAGCAAACTGGATAGAGCTTCTAATTCCATTTTAAAACCCTTCACCTTTGCTCTCTGGCCACCATGAAGGTCACGGCTCATCTCATTTGCTGTATTATATGAGACAAGAGTGAGTCACACGCTCTGACTACATGTGAGAGGTTCAGGACTCACTGGGTCACCCCGGAGTGCACCTGCCACACTTGTTTAGAATACTTCAAAGGCTTAGCTTCATTAGAGGGGAAAAACAAGACCTTAATTAAAGGAAGTCCTTTTCCTCATTGAAAAAATCTTTTAAAAAATACCAAAGAGCAAGGAATTTCTAGATAATGAATACATTCAACAAAGCTGAAGAATGTTGATTACAATATAAAATATAAATCAGGCATGGTGATAATTCCAATGATCCCAGTACTTCGAAGGCTGAGACAGGAGAATTGCAGGTTGGAAAACAGCCTCAGCAATATAGTGAGACTCTCAGCAACCTAGTAAAATTCTGCTTAGGAAAAAAAAAGGGCTGGGGGTGTAGCTCAGAGGTAGAATGCCCCTGAGTTTCATCCCCAGCATCACACACACACACACACACACACACACACACACACACACACACACACACATTACAGAGACAGAAAAATAATATTAGACTAGTGACTGATCTTTTCCCAAAATTTGTTCATCACAAAAAAACAGATCATTCAAAATGCAATCTACCTCACAATCCCAAAGGGCCTTTTTGTAGAAATTGACAAATTGATTCTAAACTTTACATGGAAAGGCAAGATAGTCAAAACAGCTTTAGGGGAAAAACAAAACATACAACTTCGGAGAACTAATTCCACCTGATTGTAAAAATTGTTGCAAATGACATCAATGGAGACAGCCTGGGATTGGCATAAAGAGAAATAGATTGCTGGGACCAGAATTCTCAGACATTCATCCACAGAGAGGGATGACTGAAATCTCACCCAAGGTCTAGAGCCAAGCAGAGAGAATCATCTTTTCTAAAATGTTAAGGTACATCCTTGGAAAACAACCTAGAATCAATAAGAAAAGACATTAACTCCATAAACGTGTTCCATATACAAGACTCAATAAATCACACCAGAGGAAATTCAACTAGCACAGTGGCACAGGCCTGTAACCCCAGTACTTGGGAGGCTGAGACAGGAGGATGACGGTAGGCTGGAGTCCAGCCTTGGCAAACTAGGGAGACTCAGCAACTTAGTGAGACCCTGTTTCAAAATAAAATAAAATAAGGCTGGGGAATATCTCAGAGGTAGAATGCCCCTGGGTTCAATCCCAAGTACTACAAGAAAAAAAGGGGGATATTCAAGCATTCATGAAATATAAAGAATGATACTTACAATCATTAGTAATCTGTGAAATATAAACATTTCAAATATTGGTCAATATTTTTAAAATTATTGTTAATTTAAAAATTATTAAAAATATGACCCTACCAAATTTTTTGGAGGAGACTAGAAAACCAGAAAGTCTCATACATTGATGATGGGAATGTGCACAATTGTTTATGTACGTGTGACTGTGTATGGACCCAAGGGAATTCTACCTCTAAGCTTCACCCAGCCCTATTTTGTTTGTTTTTGTTTTGAAACAGGGTCTCAAACCTGAGATCCTCTTGTCTCAGGCCCCCAGATGCTGGGATTACAAGCCTGGTCCACCACACTGGACTAGTATATTTGTTCTTAGTCATAGTTCATAGTCTTGTGAAGTTAAAGGTACACTTGTATAAATAAGCACTTTCACTTTGGCGCGCGTGTGTGTGTGTGTGTGTGTGTGTGTGTGTGTGTGTGTGTGTGAGAGAGAGAGAGAGAGAGAGAAAGAGAGAGATACAGAGAGAGACAGAGACAGAGACAGGAAGAGAGAAAGGCTCAACAATGGTACAAAGAGATAGGTATAAAAATAACCATCCCATGTATTTGGAAAATATTGAAATCAATTCAAATAGTCACCAACTGGAGTATGGATTGGCACAATGTGTTATATTCATAAAAATAAAAATAAATATCACATTACAGTTCAATTTTTCCTATCTGTAGTCATATTATTGGATTAATCAAAAAATAAAGAAGTGGGGAGAAATTGGGAATGTTAGGTGCAGAAAATACTGCTTACAAATGCACTAAAAAATGTATGTGGCAATTCTGTAAGGTGGTTTATAGATTCGCAATTATGTAGAAACCTATAAACACATGCACAAAAATGATAATGACTGTTTTGGTATATTAGTCAGAAATCTCCAGAGAAATATAAAGAATGTAAAGGATAAATATATGTGTATACATATATATATATATGTATATGTATATATATATTTATGTATATATCCTTCTTCGTTAAAATCTTGCAGCCACACATTATTCATTTGGTCAATTCTGCTATTGTTATTTCCATCCAAAATACACTTTCCCAGCATAAACATTCAAAGTAATTCCCCGCCAGACTCCTTAATCAGCATCTAGCAAGCTAACCCACTGCCCTACTTCCAAAGAGCAGGAGAACGGTCTTCCCTCCCTCTCTCCCCTCCTCCTTTTTCTTCCCACTTCAGTATTTTTCTAAGTAAAATCTACCCGGCAGACAGTGTGACTGCCCTTACTTGTGCTTAGCCAACACTTTCCCAGAGCTGGAAACAATAAATCTCCGTAATGAGCAAAATACTTGGGGCACCTCGATTTCCTCACCTGCCAAACCCAGGACAATTGCTCCAGCTAACGGCTTGCCCTCTCTCCCAGCTTGGTTGATTTTATCGGCATCCCCATGACAAGCCCAGAGACAGTGAAGACAATTGCTATAATTATTTTTTCTTTCCCTGCCTCTTTCTGACAATACCCCAAAACCCTTCCAGGAAAAGATGGCTCAGAATGATCAAGAACTAACTCCCTAATTGCATCTTGTAGGAGGTGCCCTTCTTTCTGCTTCGTTCTAGAAGCACCCTTGGTAGGAACAATTATCATGCAAAATGATTTATGGAATTTGTTTCTATTAAAAATTTCCATAAATGAGAAAGACAACCTTGCCTGGGTGATTTAAAGGAATAGTGTGATAAATGCTGGTGTTTTACACCACAGAAGGGCTTCTGGATCTCCTTCTCTCTGCTTGTGAGTCCCAGGGTAAAGATTTGGGGGTGGATACTCATTGGTGTGTGTTTGTCTCTATTATCTATCTGTCTGTCTGTCTGTCTGTCTGTCTATCTATCTATCTATCTATCTATCACCATCATAATCTATTTTTGTGGTACTGGGGCTTGAACCCAGGGGCATTCTACCTCTGAGGTACACCCTCAGTCCTATTTGACATTTTATTTTGAAACCAGGTCTATTAAGTTGTGGAAGTCCTCACTAAATTGCTGACACTGGCCTTGAACCTTCGATCCTCCTGTCTTAGCCTCCCAAGTACTGGGATAACAGGTGTGCGCCACCATGCCAGGCTGGAATTTGTGTCTTTATTCCTATAATATAATATAAGCTTTAGAATTCATAATACATTTCCAGGATTCAAATTTGAAAAGTATAAAATGAGACAGGAGGATTTTAGGTTTGAGGACAATGTCAGCAACATAGGGAGACTCTCAGCAACCTACTAAGACCCTCTTTCAAAATAAAAAAAAGGACTGGAGCAGTAGCTCAAGTAGAATGCTCCTGGGTTCAATCTCCAGTATCACAAAACAACGACCCCATCACATCCTCTACTTGGCCTATTTTATTGGTTACAATAACCCCAAACATTCTCTCACAAGCCAGTTACTCTACAGTAATTAGATCTTAAGTCAACCATGGCTCAAAGGATTGTGGACATGTGACTTCCTCCTTTTTTTTGCTAATTTTATCTACTCAAGCACTCCTGAAATTTGTTCTATAGACACATAATCTTGTCCATCATACACTGATTCGGAGAGCATCTTGTCTAGTTAGGCAAGTAGAAGCCACGCTGATGCAGGAGAAAATGGAACGATGAGAAAAAAAATGTAAATGATCATTATCCTGTAATCTCAGTATTTGGGAGGCTGATATAAGAGGACTGCATGCTCACTGCTGGTCTCAGCAACTTAGCGAGACCCTGTTTCAAAATAAAAGAAAAATAAAGTAGGGCTGAGGTTCTAGCTCAGAGGTAGAAAGGTAGAATGCCTCTGGGCATCCTACCAGTACCAAAATAAATAATTAATACAAATAAATAAATTAATTAAGTAATCATCTTCCTTTTTCTTGCAAAATCTGCTCACATCTAGCAGGAGACTGCAAAAACAAGCTAGCCCAGGATGGGAGAGGGCCATTGTACAAACTCCTGGAGTTGCTGTTCCTCAGGGAAGGGAAGATGAATACTGCGTACTTGGTGGAGGTGCTGGGCTTTGCAAACTTGCCTGACACTCAGTGCAGAGCCGCAGAACTGGAACACTTCACTTAGAGACATGAAGCCATCAGTGTGTTCTAAAGAGATGACAAGGCCAGCTTTCAGTCAGTGCCAGGTCTGCATCCTGCGGGACAGAGGCACTAACTGACCCAGAACGATGGGGTGGGGACCAGTTGGGCTCTTTCTCCGTGCGTTAATGAGGGGCGCCAGGGAATGCAATGTTCAGGCCATTCCCAGAGAAGGCTGATCTTTGGTGTTGCTAACGTGACCCCCACCCGCTGCCCCTGGGGAGAGTCAGTGCCTGCCGGGAGCAAAGAACTGGGCCAAGATGGAGTTTCAACTTCTGCATGGAACCTGCAAGGTCAGAACCTGCAAAGTCAGTTCCTCTGAGAACTCTGCTGAGTCCTGCTGAGATCACCCAAGTCCGCTCTGGTCCAAGTTGGCATACCAATCCTAATGAGAGATGCTGAGAGTCTGAGAACCAAAATGTCTGAACCCAGATTCAAGACATGTGGATTGATAGGAGTGAGGTCCTTATAGGAACTATTCAGAGTTAGAAATAAGATACAGTTTAGCACACCGATGCTGATTCGTGGAGAAAATAGTCATGCAACAGTAGGTAGATAGTCTCTAATTTACAAAATGTCACAACCCCCCTCCCCCGCCCACCCTCCTCTGCTGGGTGCCCCGAGTTTCGATGTTCTTTTTTTTTTTTTTTTTTTTTTTTGCGGTACTGGGGATTGAACTCAGGGGCATTTTACCTCCGAGCTATACCCCCAGCCCTATTTTTTATTCTTTATTTTGAAACCGAGTCTCACTAAGTTGCGGAGTGTCTCACTAAGTAGCTGAGGCTGGCTGCGAACCCGGATCCTCTGGTCTCAGCCTCCCGAATGCTGGGATTATCGATGTTCTTAATCCATTAAAACACGCAGTATATATTTTTTTCTAGCAGTTACCCTGTGTAAGCTCTGTTCTCCTCTGCACAGAGACAGTGACGAGCAAATCAGACAAGGTTCCTGCTCTGCTCCCTTGTAGCTTTTCTAGTGAGGAGACAGCTAGCAAGCAAACGAAAAATAAATGAGGCAATTATTAAATCGCAAACATGGGAGCCATTAGTGCCTTCTCCTAAATCGTTCCAGCTTTCCGACTTCCCAAGCATTGGATTGTACTCTTGGCCTAGATGTGGCTGGGTGGAGCTGAAGGACTCATTCTGATAAACACATTATAAACTGAAGTTTGGGGACATTTTTCCATCCCTGTGCAAGACCCCAACCCTTTCCCCTTGCACTGTTCCATGGAGGTTCAGGAGGGGGCTGCTTCTCCTTCAGCCCCTCGAGTAATTACAGTGATCAGAGCCTTTCAGCTGACCCCAGCAGACTCATGGTAAATAAGAAAAAAAAGATCTTGGATTTTTAAAGCCAGGGAGGCATTTGCTGACACAGAATAAAGGAGCCCATTCTGACGAATGCCAAGATGTCTGTCTTGGAGGGGCTCAACTGTGGACTCTGAATCCGTAAGTCCAAATGTTGTGTTTGTTGGGTATTTTGGTCATAGAAGTGGAAAACCAGACTCAAAGAGCTGCTCTGGCTGATCTCTTCCAGTACCCTGTAGTACTCAAGGCCGCGACATCTTTGCGCTAACATTTCACAATAATTGCTGTTTCTTCTTTGGACAGGTGGGTTACTTCAAGTCTTTGCAATTCTATGGTCTAGGACCTTCTCTCCCATCCAATTTATAATGAAACAGGAAGAAAATATTGAAGTGTTTTAAAATAACCCATCATATCCTGATTTTGAATTCCTCCACAGACCAGTCTCACCGAACAGCACTTCTCACGGATCAGAAACTTGTTTCTCATTCACAGAATAATTCTTGAAAACCATTTCCAAGTTCAGGGCAAGATCACTTTGAGTTCACACACATGCTTGTGTGCGTTCTTTCAAAAATGGGAAAATAGCAAAGGAGAGGGAAGCTAAGCAACATAATCTCAACTTAGTATTTCTGCCTTTGATGTTGTAGAATACAAGGAAACACCCCCAACTATCTGATAGGGGTTCAGCATAGGTCCTCTCTCCAAGTGCTCACAAAATGTCTCAGGGGGGATTTTGGAGACAAGGTAGCATTCACCTTCCCCAGGATTTTGGTGACAGATTGACCATATTTTCTTCCTGGGATGGTTCTAATGGGTATATGTACTTATGGTTCCCTGGATAAGTTCTGAGTTTCTGAAGTAGACCCAGAGCCAACCAGAATGAATGCTGAGCTATGCCTTCTGAGACCTTATGTCACAGAATGAGCCTGGCTGGTTTAGTAGTTGTAATGCTGTATATATAACATACATATATAACATATATATATATAATATAAATCACATGTGACATTATATATGCATAGATACAAGAATATATATATTCTTGTATATATATATTCTTATATATATAAGAATATATAATATATAATATATATTATATATAATATATATATATATTATATAATGGCTTCTTATATATATATATATATATATAAGAAGAAAACTGAGGAAACTGAGACAGGAGGATCTCAGGATTAATATATATAATTATATATATATATAAGAATATATATTATTATATTATTATATATTATATATATTATATATATATTATATATAATATTATATATAATATATATTATATTATATAATGGCTTCTTATATATATATAAGAAGCCATTATATAATATAATATATATTCTTATATATATATATATATATAATGGCTTCTTATATATATATTAGAAGCCATTTCTCTGCTGGAAAAATCATGTATTTCTAATATATGCTAATAAGCACATTGACAACATGATTAAATGCCTTCAGCCAAAAATGACCCTTAAACTGACCAAACTTTTTAGAAATTGAGGAGAACTACAAACTGTACTCTGGGTTAATTGGGCACATTTAAATTACGCCAGCAGATTTGCTGTGTGTTTTTCTCTCTTCCAGTCCAAAAAAAAAAAAAAAAAAAAAAATTCCAACACAAAAGAACAATTCCTAAATAATAATGCTTAACAAGAAACACTAAACCTTCCACTCCTAATATTCCCATCCAAATTAAATCACACTTTATTGTTCTTCTAATTATTCTAATTGTTATTGTTCTCAGAACTAATCTAACAGTTATTCTAATTGTTCTCCGGCCTTCTCTTCATAACAACTTCCTACCTGCAGAAAAAGTTGCTGTCTTCTCAGTATGTCACTAAAGTACACTAGGTCTAACTGAGCATGGTGGCACATGCCTGTAATCCCAGTACTTGGGAAACTGAGACAGGAGGATCTCAGGATTAAGGCCAGCCCTGGGTTCAATCTCTTAAACTGAAAAAGAGGATACTTGGGAAAGTTAATGAGAAGGGTGCAGCTTTTGGAGAAGTGCCGTAGGAGCTGAGATCCAGGAGAAGAGGGGAGGAAAAGCTTCCCTGGTTGGGGACAGGGCAGCAGGTGCTAAGGCCCTAAGGTGGGAATGAGCAGAGTATAAAAGGAAACCAAAGACTTGACAATCATATCTGGAACGCAGAAAGCAAAGGGAAGGTATTCAGGATAAAACCTGCCAGCCATGGTGGAGTATGTGGCATTCTCTCTCTGAAGAAAAGAGAAGCTGATCCCTTTTGAACTAAAGAGAAAACATAAGGGGATTCCTGCTCAATGTCTTTTCATGCCGAGACTGTGCACCCCAGGCTGCTTGAACAAATCACCGTTTCACAGAGCCATTTATAAACCACAGAAACACATTGCACGTAGAGCTGGAGGCCGAAGTCCAGTTTCAAAGCAGCAGTATCTAACAAGGCTCAGTCCTCAGAGATGGCGTCTTCTTGCTGTGTCCTTTATGACAGAGGACTGAACAAGCTCTCAGGGGTCTCTGCTCTAGCCAGCCCCCTTGGGGGAAGCAACAAGCTCCCCTAGGCCTTTTGGGGGGTGATTTGCACTTTACAAAAGAGACCCTAACCACCTCAGGAAGGCCTCACCTCCAAATCCCATCGCACAAGGAAATACAGCTTCAACACATGAATTCGGGGGATGCAGACTTTCATACCTTACACAGAGCAGCTCAGTCTTCCGCAGGTCCCAGGATGAGGCTCCAGTGAAACTCTTGCAGCCCCAAATGGCAATGAGTTGAAGGGGGGACTCAGCCTCAGAGCCCAAGAGCAGGAGCTTCCCGACCACATATCTGTAGATGCTGAGGAATCATAGTGCCCTGTCTGTCTACATAGAAGGCAACTACAGTCTCTCCAACCCTCTGCACAAGCCATTCTCAAGATACCCCTTTGCCTCAATTTGCTTTCCAGCGTGAGCACAGTGGGATTGATGTTCTGAGTCTCCTCCTTCCCGAAGGCCCCAAGGCTAGAATGTTTAAATAACCACTCACGCTGGGCATGGTGGCACACGCTATAATCCCAGTACTTGGGAGGCTGAGACAGGAGGATCCCAGGTTCAAGACCAGTCTCAACTACTTAGTGAGGCCCTCCGCAACTTAGTGAGTCCCTGTTTCCAAATAAAGAATTAAAAAAATAATAGGGCTAGGGGTGTAGCTGGGAGGTAGAATGCCCTTGGGTTCAATCCTTGGTACTACAAAACAAATAAATAAATACATACATACATACATACATACATACATAAATAAATAAACCAATCACTCATGCCTTGAGTCCACAGGCATTTATTGAGTGCTTCCTATGCACCTGGCCCCCTACTAGACAGGAGGACTACGTGCCCTTGGCCCAGAGAAACTTTGACCATAGCTGATTTTCTGTTGCTATTACAAAATAGCTGGAGCTGGATACTTTATATAGAAAACAGGTTTATTTAGCTCATAGCTCTGGAGGTTGGAGAGTATGGTGCAGCAACTGCTGGGCTCTGGTAAGGGCTCCTTGGCAGGTGATATTGTAATGTCTACATGAGTGGAAAGGAGGGCATATGGCAGCAAAGCAGGAGGCAGGGGAGGGCGCCGAGACAGCCAGGCTTGCTTTGAAGCAACTCATGCTAATGAGAACTTACTCATTCCTTGGGAACACCATTGATCCCCTTTTAAGGTGGCAACTCAGGACCTAACCACTTCCCTACTCTTAAGGATTCCCCACTTCCCGTGACTCCACATGAGGTCCAAGATTATAACAGGATCCTCCGACAGGGGCAAAGGGGTCAGAGTCAGAAAAGGAGATGACATAGAGAGGAGGGAGATAGAGATAGAGATAGAGATAGATAGATAGATAGATAAATAGATAGATGGATAGATAGATGATAGAGATGATAGATAGATAGATAGATAGATAGATAGATAGATAGATAGGATAGATAGATACAGAGGTGAGAGAGAGATAGAGAGGAAAGATCCAGAATGTTTAGATACTTATGAAAATTCAACAACTATCTAACCAACACTTAAGAGACAAACAAAAGAAAGCTAATTCTGAATTTTAATTACCTTGAAGGATAAGCCTCCTTTACTGTGTTCATTCTGTAAAACAGGATGAGAAGAAAGTTAATAGTCTTCTACTGGTACCACTTTTTGTGACAGAGACACTGGTTCACATTTATTAGTCGGCCCCAGGATCTTCCATCTTCACAGTCACTTCGTGCCTGAATTTCCATCCCAGAAACGAACAGGAGCAAGTGTCTGAGACAGGACGCTCCATAGCTGCCACCTCCGCCGTCCTGCCTCTTCTAAGCGGGAGTAATTAAATTCATTTATTTTTATGGAAGCTTTAATAAGCCCCAATTCTCAGAAAATTGACTTCATTAAGCTGACGTAGACAGTGCGTTTCATGAAACAAATGGGGTGAGATTGGGTGACTTGTATCGCCCCTCCCCCCACCACACATTAGTCCATTAGTAAAATAAAAATGAAGTTGGAAAAATATCAGAAACATACAAAATTAGGGGTAGGTCGTTTCGTCTGCTACTCTCCTAGCAGTCACTGGCTTCAGCCTGCTGGCCCCCCTAACCCTAACAGAGCTCATGCTCCCATCCCTCCTTGCTGTTTATGGTTTGTCTCTAGAATATTCCCTGGAAAAGGCTCATGTCTTGACAATGCAAAATGTTCCTGTAAGGTGACCAGCACAACCCATGAGACAAAAGACCCCGGAGGCAAGTCCAATCAGGGAAGGTTTCTTAAAAGGAAGCTGCTAGATCATCTCACCCTGGAGAGCAGCAGCATTAGGGACCAGCAAGAAAATTTTCACAGCAGGCATAGCAGGGGAGGAGGAGGTAGAACCTGTTTCCTGGAACAGCTGGGATGGGACCAGTTGTTTACAGGGGGTCAAGGCTGACATTTGTGGTCAGGGTTGGGATGTTCCCCTTTGTGACTGTTTTCCTGCTCCTGTAACCGCTCCCTAGGTTGGGTCAGACTGCCCCACTTTATGGTGCAGCTACATCTTTATCTTTTACTGCCTGAGGTTACTTGCACTAACTACTAGGTTCCATATGCCCTCTGACCTAAGGGTTCCAAGATGAAATAATTGAATCATGAATCTCATCAGTGAAATGAGCCCATTGGTGGAGTGACGGGTTTATTGGGTGGTACGGTAGGCAGGCAAGGTGTGGCTGGAAGAGATAGGACACTGTAAGTGTGACCTTGGGGACAAGGTGTCTCTTTGGAGGTGACATTGATCACGTGCCCAAGGCTAGGAAGTGGTAGACCAGATGCAAGGGAGAAGTTCTGCTGGAAGTCCAGCCAGAGTTTATCAGGACTGTCTGCAGGATGCTTCCTGAGGCCAGATAAGTGCTGGCTTGCATGATCCAGGAGTTGCAGAGTCCACGGGGCAGGAGTGAGGGGAGCCTGACCCTGAGACTGTCCTTGGTCCACACTGCAGCAGTGGATGGCGTTAGAAGCTCATCATCACTAAGAAATCCACTTCAGATGTCAGGACACTCAGAGCGACAGTAAATGTATTCCTCGGTGGCTGGTGTCCTGCATGCACAGGTATTAACTTATTCTCCTAATGGTCTCTATCCATTTCAAATATACCACTGCTAGTTACAAGTGCCAGAACTTTCCCTTATCTAACTTCACAGGAAACGAAAGTTGAATTACAACATCAGCTTGCATATAATTCTCAGGTATAACAGTTGTAACGCTGCATATATAATATTGCACATATATGTACATATATGCATATGCAATATACACACATGTATATGCAATGTATGATCACTGGGGGTTCAGTAAGGAACGTGAACCTCTCGTGTCTCGTGTGCCTGCTCCTCTTCCAGGTTATCACCTGGCCAGTAATAACAGGTAACAGGCAGGGGCTGGACAGGTGAATGCCAGGCTGAATCTCACTGGGTTGGAAACACATCCATGAAGCAAAAACGGGCTGGAACTTACAGCTAATCAACAATAAGGCATGTAGGATAAAAGCCAAGCCTCTGTAAGAAACCGTAACAAGACCCTAGAGAATAAATAAGCCGAGATAATGTGTGCTGCCCCTGTAAGGGCTGCAGGGCACGATTTGAAATGCCTGGTGCGTAAATCTCTGGGTTGTCGAGCTGGGTAGCACTCCAGGGGACCACCAGACCCCACCTGCACAGGTGAGCATTCCTTCTTCCCTCTGCTTGTGGATCCGGCTCCCTGGATGTGCTCAGCCTCCACTCCATGGCTCCATCTCCAGTGAAACTTTCCCTGAGGCCTCCTTGCTACCAGCCTCTCTACCTACCTACACACACACACACACACACACACACACACACACACACATACACACATACATGCACACCCATACATATACATACACACATACATGCACACACATACATACATACACAGACACATACACACATCCATACACACACGCACATACACACATATATACACACATGCATACATACACACATACATACACACATATACACACATACACATATATACACATACACATACACACATATATATATATACATACACACACGCACACCCCAGATACATTCCATTTTCATTGACCTCACAGTATTTCGCTCAAATGACTTCACTTATTATATTCATTCCAATGCCTACTGTTTTCTCTTTTCCATCAGTCTAGACTCCTGCTGTTTTGAAATTGTGTCTAGTCTTATTTTTTTTTCTGTGTTATTTTTGTGGTGCTGTGGATTGAACCCACAGACCAGACTCTGAACTACACCCTCCAGTCCTATTTTATTTTTTAATTTTGAAATAGGGTCTAAGTTGGGGAGAGCCTCTCTAAATCCTTGAGGCTGGTTTCCAACCTGTGATCCTCCTGTCTCCGCCTCTCAAGCACTGGGATTACAGGTGTGCACCACCATGCCCAACTTTTTGCTGTATTATTAACATCTCCATCAGTCCCTAGCTGATACTTATATTTGAATAAAATGATGAACCGATTTATTTTACAGATTAGTGCACCGAGGCCCAGAAATGATAAATAGCTTTTCCGTGGCCAACTAGCCCCTAGTGGCATAGCTGGGACTTCTATGTAGAATGCCATGCAGTTGGTGGGTCCAGCTGCTTGGCTCCTGGCACCTGGGAACCCCCATCTAATGATTTGGAGACACACAAAGATGGAAGATAGCCGGGCATGGTGGCGCACACCTGTAATCCCAGAACTTGGGAGGCTGAGACAGGAAGACTGCAAGTTAAAGGCCAGTCTCAGCAACTTAGTGAGGACTTCAGCAATTTAGCAAGACCCTGTTTTAAAATTAAAAAATAAAATAGGCCCGGGGATGTACCTCAGAGGTGGAGCACCCTTGGGTTCAATCCTCATTACCTCAAAAAAAAATGGCAGGAACAATATATTTCTTACAGCCAAGTCTTTAACTTAAGAGAGACTAACACGGAAGCGTTTCTGAAACACAAATATGCAACTCCCAGGAGGGTGTTTAAAATGTTCTTTTATTTATTTATTTTTTGCCAATGACCATTAGCAAATTAGAAAATTCAAACCACAGGGCCAGAACTCTATCAAGCACTGCTAATAAAGATCATCAAATCCTTATAGATGAGAGGCTCTGATGTAGAAACGCCACTCATCTTCCCCACAACAAAAAGACTAATTAAGCTAGCTAGCGCATGCGCGGTATTTAACAAAAATATAAATAATTGCCCCCGCCCTGGAGGCTGGCTGCTAATTCGAGCACTGGGCGGAGGCTGTTGCCGGCTGGTCTGGAGTCAATTCCAGAACTCAGGCTCGGGGCAAGTGCTGCAGGCCGCACTGCACATGCGCACGAGGCAGGCTAAGCATGCCTGGCCTGGCTTTCCTGATGGAAAACACAAAGCCCACTCCAACAGCGGCCGATCACCTGCTCAGCTCCAGGCCCTTCGGCAGATGCTGTGGATACAAGGGTGACACCTGCCCTGTCCCTGAAAAGCTCCTAAGTCCACGCAATGACATTTGCCAAGAAGCACAGAGTCAACCGGGGCTGTGGCGATGTTGCCGTCTGCACCAGCGAGGCCTGAAATAGTTTCAATCATCAAACCTTAAAGCCAGATCCACGGACACAGGGAGGAAGCCATGGCCTCTTCCTGCCCATCCCCCAGACCAGAAACTAAAGAGGGAGGTGGCCCGGCCCCAGGCAGACATCGGACCTTCCGTACCTGGGCCGCAGAGTCCAGGCGGCCACCTGCGACCCGCAGCTGCCCGAGGCTCACTGATCTCCTCCTCGAAGCAGAGGTGGCCCTGGCTGGGGACAGCTGGCGCCAGGTGACGCTTCTTACCACTAGCTTGGGGCGCCCTCTTAAATGGATGGGCGTTAGCAGGACTTCCCTAGAACAGGAGAAAAGGGATAAACGGCCCTTTGTCCAAATGTCTCCCTCTCTATTCCCCCAAGCAAAGAGGAGCGTGGGGTGGGTCCTGATTCAGAGCCTCCTGGAGGTCTGGGAGTGTGAGATTCCCGGGACTCTGCCCAGCCACTGACAGGTCTCTTCTTAATTTTCCTCCAAATGTGCAGACATGGATTTCCCAAGACCAGGCAATCACAATCATAAGTAGAGAAAAGGCAGCATAAATGAAAATTGATTTTTACAAATCAGAAATATCAAAAGCTCTCAACCTGAAAGGGGAGAGATCTATAAACACTCACGGGCCCATCAAGCAACTGGAAGACATTTGCTTTTGAAATGCACATGGCGAACACCTCCCCTCACCACCCCCTCCCACCGTATCAATAAGAGAACGAAGATAACTATGCGAACTGCCTCTCCGGCCTCCAGGGATGACGGCCGGCTAATGGAGCGTTATGAATATCGTGCTTTGAAAATATCCCGCCACTAATGAAAACCCATTTGCCTCACAAGTAGGATTTGAGTGAAGCCGCCTGGGTCAGGAGAGGATCGGGAGGATCAAGTGGGAGCTTTATTGAGCTCAGGAGGACCCTTTCGATTGGTTTCAGTGTGCTTCATATTTGGAAGATAAATCCTTCCCCTGCCAACGCTAAGGCAGTTGAAAGTTTCAATCAGCTGGGACTAGTTAGCTTACAGAGGAAAACTTCCCTTTTTTTGGCTTCTTAACTCCATCCCTAAGCTTAGCTAGTCATCTGGGTCTTGTCTAGAGCTGCTATGGATTGGCTATTTCTATCACCAACAAAATTCATCTATTGTAGCTCTCACCCTTGATGGGACTGTCTTTTTAGACAGGGCCTGTGAGAAGGTTATATCAAGATTAAAAGAGGCCAAGCCGGGCGTGGTGGTGCACGCTTGTAATCCCAGCATTTGGGAGGCTGAGACAGGAGGATCCGGGTTCGCGGCCAGCCTCAGCTACCTAGTGAGGCACTCCGCAACTTAGTGAGACTCAGTTTCAAAATAAAGAATAAAAAATAGGGCTGGGGGTGTAGCTCGGAGGTAGAATGCCCCTGAGTTCAATCCCCAGTACCGCAAAAAAAAAAAAAAAAAGAGGCCAGAGAGGTGAGACCCTAATCCAATACGATCGGTGCCTTATAAGAAGGGGAGGAGGCACCAAAGTTCTCTCTGACCTTGCACCAAGGGAAGCTTCGTTGAGGAGCCAGGCTATGGCGCCTACAAGGCTAGAGAAGAGGCCTCAGGTTGAATTTAACTTTGATGGCATCTTGACCTTGGAATCTCAGCTCCAGAACTCGGAGAAACACATTTCTATCATTTAAGGCAGCCATTCTGTGGTAATGTGTTATCGTAGTCGGGGCAGACGGATACAACATCATAACCGGAATCGCAATGGGTTACAAGTCAATAAAAAAAATTTTTCCTTTTTCCTTTTCAGAGAAAATAAACAAAACCACACAGATGATTACCACAAGAAGTCTCTATAGAAACTGAATCCGTGCCGGTGGACATTCCGACAACCTCTAGGAATTTGAGTGGCAAGCCTAGCAAATGTCCAGTTACCTCCATGTCTCCATATCCCTTGGGAGACGACCACTCCGCCCTTGGACATCTTCAGGACTGACTCTGAGAGCCTCCTCTTTCCACCATCATCTGCTTGGCCTGCGGATCCATCTCTGCATTCAGAGGGAGGATACAGAAAGTATGCTCAAAAGGTCCAAGCGCCTCCTGCTTGGACCGCCTTGGGTATGGCAGAAGCTTCCCGCGGAGGATTCTGGTACAATTCAGGGGATGACCCACAGCGCATGCTCAGAAGGTCTGGGACCTTCCAGCTTGGGCCAAGCTGGACACCGTCGTGGGCGTGGCCAGCAGCCCCCTCGCTGAGGATTCTGGTAATTTCCGGGGAGGATCCACAGGGCATGCTCAGAAGATCGAGGCTCCAGCTTGAGCCTTCATGGCCACCGTCCCGGGCGTGGCCAGCAGCTCCCCGCTGAGGATTCTGGTATAATTCGGCAGAGGATCCACAGCGCATGCTCAGAAAAGTCTCAGCGCCTCCAGCTTGGGTCGTTCTAGGTGTGGCCAGCAGCTCTCTGCTGAGGATCCTGCTCTAACTCTCGTGTTATTTCTCACGGAGATCACATTCTGGAACGCCTTTATTATTCAAACGTGTCAGGCAGCCCTTCGCAATAAACAGTCTCATAACTCAGATCATCCCACTGGGGTGAAGATCCACACCTTTCCCGTAGTTTCATTATTGCAAAGTACAGGAGACGCGAGAAAATACGGAGACAAAAACTAACTTGTGGAGAGGGGCAGAATTTTAATGAGCTTTTACAAAATATTTTCAGAATGAATATAAACATCATTTTAGACGATCTTCAGGAAAAAAAAAAAGTAAAAGCTTACAGGAAATGGCTAAGATTAGATTTTGACAGAGTAGCTTTTCAAGTTTTCTTAAGTTAGTCCACTGGGGTGAGTAGCCGGTAGTTGAGTACTCAAAAGAAATGTTTTTCTTAAAATACGGTGCCATTGACACAGGCTAACGATGTTAGTTACAGTGATCTAGAATCGACCTGGTTTACGCTATCCTTTTGACACTGCGCTACAGAATGAGAATTATGGTAATTTCTCCCCTAAAAGAGAGAAGCACTTAATGGGAGCCTCAAGTGGTTGAGTAGTACTGTTTGAGAGCGAAAAGGACGGAACTGGAGGAGAGAAGATGCATTTGATTTAATGGCAAAAGTTAAGCGGTGTGCTCAGAAGCTTTAGAACACCAGTCTGGGTCAGCAAGACCCTGGGATGAGCAGCCACGAGGATCAGAGAGACCACAGAATCCACGCTCTGACAACTTCCAGGGTAACGAGATAAGAACACAGCCTCAGCACAGACACCTGGACACTCACACCTGTAGACCTCTGTACAGTGCTCACCTAGTCATGCATGCCTGTAGACCCTTGCCCAATGTTCTCCTCGACACTCACACCTATAGACCTTTGTACAATGCTCACCTGGACATGCACACCTGTAGACCTTTGCACAATGCTCACTTGGAAACACACACCCTGGACGTGCACACCTGTAGATCATTGCACGATGTTCACCTGGACATGCAAAGCTAAGGGCCTTGACTCACTTGTTCCACAGGTTCCTCTGCCTGAAGATGCTTTTCTTCCAGGTCCGTCCTCCTTGTAGCACCTCAGAGAGCTTCTCTGTTCCCTGAATAACCCTCTCCCTGGTCAAACTGCTCCCTCTTCTCTCTAATCTCTCCTTGCCTGTCAGTCCCCGAGGAGAGCAGGAATTGCATCTTATGCTTCCCATTTCTCCAAGCCCCTGCAAGGATCCTAACAAGACTAAGTGCTTGCACTCTGGCTGCACTAAATCATGCCCAGGTGAGCCGCAAGAACTAACTGTGATTTATAAAGAATTCAAGAAGCTGGGTGTGGTGGCACACACCTCTAATCCCAGGACTCAGGAAGCTGAGACAGGAGGATAGCAAATTAGAAGCCAGCCTCAGTAACTTAGTGATACCCAGTTACAAAATAAAAAGTAAAAAGGGCACAGAATGTAGCTCAGAGGTAGAATGTCCCTGGGTTCAACCCACAATACAAAAAAAAAAAAAAAGTATTTGAGGGACTCCAGAAGACAGACCTCTATTTTCTATTCCAACTCTGAAAATGGGAGACCAATTTACCCTCCACTCCAATTAGAACCTAAACTTAATATTAAATTGAGAAACACGAGTTGGAAAGAAACCTTCAAACCAGATAAAATCAGGAGGAAAAAAAGAGGACCTTGAGAGAAACTAACAAGGTCCTGAAAAGAAAAGGAGGTGAGGATAGGGATGCTGGAGACCTTTCCGCTGCCCCTCCCCCTGCCTGCAAGCTCTTTGTCACCTGTGTACCTGCAGCTTTATCATCAGAGCAAGGGGACAAAAAGCCTCCTCTGAGTCACAAAATCAGCATAAACGTCAGAAGGGTACACTGAAAAAAGACAGAGGCACCAATCAGGGACTGTTCTAACTTATGCCTGCCTGCAGGTAGAGGGAAGGAACCTAGTTCCTGATGCAGAAGGCTAAAATTAAGCAAATAAATAAAGAAATAAATAAAACAGCGCCACAGAGGAAATGGAATGGGTGAGCTTCTGAGAGGGGCTCCCAGCCAACCAAGAATGGAGATTTTAAATAAAAAAGAGAAAGTGTGCAATTTGCTGCAGAAACTGCAAGTAGGATTCATAGAGTTCAGGCATGAGATTGGAGGTTGGACGGGTATCTCTGTAGCTCCTGCTGGGTACCAGCCTCTGGGGATACGAGGAGGATCTGGCTCTGTACAAACCGAGCAGAGAGGACCTGGATTCCTACAAACCAGTACAGAGGACCCAGCTCCCTGCAAACCAACATCTTTACTCATCTGCATGGACCACTGTATTCCAGAATAGTTTCAGAGAATTAAAAATGTGACCTTCAATTAACCTACAGGTGCTGAAGGTATATGTGGAAAATACTGCATGCGGGATTCTTTATTTTCTAGTTTATTCCCTTCAGAGTGGCTATGATGTCATTTGAAATATAATTGGGCTAGCTTGTTCATTTTACAGTCAGTTAAAATTTTTATTCATTCCTCATCTTTATTGATTTATCATTTCCTTCAAAAAGACAAAAGTTGTTCAATGAAGGCACCTAGGAAGTGCCACTCATTCTTGTATTAGCATCTGTCTGAAATGTCCAAACACAGCTTATTGCAAGTCATTTAACTTTGTTGCTATCTGACTTACTTTTCTGTGTTTTGTGTCTTAATACAGATGAGCAGAGACATGTTTTTTTTTTATTGTCTCTTCTTTCCTAGACAAATGGTAGAACTGTCACTTAACAATATTTCCTGGAAGCCATAGTTTGTAGAACACGTCCTTCCCATTCACAGCCATGTTGGGTCCCATCGGCAGGATGCACAAAAGCTAACATGGCGACCTCCCTCCTGTGCCTGGACATCACGACCGCAGCCTCTCTTATGGCCTCTGTGATCCCTGCTTCCTGGTATCGATGCTTCCAGGAAGTCCCCTCCCCTGTTGTACCAAGGTCAATATGTGTGACCAATAACAAAAGACAGAAGTGACAACAAGAGTGTGTCACTTACAAAACTAGTTTATACAACATGCAGCTTCCATCTTACCCCCCTCTTCTTTACCTGCTCTCTGTCTCGGACCACTCATCCTGGGAAAAGCAAGTTTCCACGTTCTAAAGATACCCAGAGCTAAGAGGAAATGCATGAGCCCATAGTTCCATTTGTTTGAGTCCCTAGGAAATAATCAACAAAGCACTCCAGAACGGAGGCCTAGGACGGGATGAGTGGGTTTGGCAGTGGGACCTCCATTCCTGGCCAAGCTAGAGCTGCCTCGATGCCTTCAGTCAACATGTCTACAGCCTCATGAGGGACCATGAGCCAGGTCCAACCAGCTAAGGCACTTCTGGACGTCTGATCTGCAGAATTAGTGAGATGATAAATGTTTTGTTTTAAGCTGCTGAGTGTTGGTATCATTTGTTATCCAGCAATAGATGATTAATGCAGGTATTTAGGTAGTTTTCAATACATTGAAAATACAAATAAGCCTACAATGGGATACATATGTACAGTCCCCATTGTAGCAAATGTTTCTCCAGCCTCCGGACCCAAAGAGGACAATAGCCAAGAAATGTAACAATTATGTGTATATGCATGCAGAAAACACTTTCAAATACTTTGGGATAAGAACATCTATCTAGCTATTTATTGGCTTTATTTCTTTGCATAAAATTTTATGATCATTTTGAAATGCAGAGAGATCACTAATTTTAATGGGCATTATAAACAATGAAAGCACATGAAATTTTACAAGATAAGCAGGTGTATCTATTAGGATCTGTTGCTTTTCAAATAGCAAAATGTAAAACAAAGAATATTTTCTAATTAGTAAAAGAAGTTATTATCTTTCACAACAAAGAGTCAAGAGTCTGGAGGGAGAACCCCCAGGTCTCAAGTGTGTTATAAACTGATGAAATAAAGATACTGAGTGGAACTAAAAAAAAAAAAAGAAAGAAAGAAAAGGGAAAAAAGCATGTTCTGCCTAATTTTTCAAAAGTAATCTTGTGTCCTTATATATGTACATATTTATATTTTGCAATAATTGTGCATATACATGAAGTACTAAGAAATAATGTAGAGAGAGCCCATGCACCATTAACCAAGTTGTCCGCAATGGCCCCATCTTGCATAGCTGCAGAACAAACTTATGAGCTGAAGTGGACAATGATATAATTCATTGGCATTACCCCACTGTTGCCAATTTTACACACATTCTTTTGTGCATCTTCTCATATTTAGTTGTACACATTATCTACATGTATAGGTTTGCATGATTAGCATTATAATTAAAATCAATTTCATCACCACATGGTTGATATCTTTCACAGCCATGCCTACCTCCTTTCCAACCCCCACCCCATCCTGCTCACAACTAAACTTTTGGCAATTGCTGGCCTATTCTCCAACTGTACACTTTTTTTAAAAATTTCAAACATAGTGGTACAGGCCTATAATTCTAGTACTTGGGAGACTGAGACAGGAGGATCACAGGTTCAAGCACAGCCTCAGCAAGCAATGAGACTCTCATCAACTTAGCAGGACACTGTTTCAAAATAAAAATAAAATAGGGTGGGAGGTGTAGCTCAGAGGTAGACTGCCTCTGGGTTCAATCCCTAGTATCAAAAAAGAAAAAAGAAACAGTAAAGAAATAAAAAGACCCATATGACATGGAACCTTTTGGGTTTGGTTTGTATACTCCTGTAATACCCTGAAGACTGATATAAATTGTGTGCATCAATAGTTTGTTCCTCTTTATCATTGAGTAATATTCCGTGATATGGAGAGTAATTGAGTTATTTCAAGCTTTGGACTTATATGAATAAAGATGCTATGAGTTTTCACATAGTGTGTGTGTGTGTGTGTGTGTGTGTGTGTGTGTGTGTGTACATGTGTATACATGTTAAGTTTTCATTTTCAATAATCTTATTGCTGGTTCATCTGGTGTCCTGCATTCCTTTTAAAATCAGACAAGTAAAATGAAGAAAAAAGAATCCCAAGCATGTCTAAGAGAGAGATGTTATTGCAATAAATGGAATTATTTGGTTCAGACACAGTCTCAAGCTTTATATATACAATGAGAGTAACCACCTAACTTCTTCTTTAACAGAAAGGAGGGGAGAGTGTTTACAGCAAAGGAAAGATATTTCTCCAAATCAGCAAGTAGCACAAATACAGGAAACATTTCCCAGCTGAAGAAAAGACAGCCCCAATGCAGTTGCACAGAGGAAATACTTTTTTCATGAACCCTGCCCTTCCCAATTCGGCTCAATTTCACAGAGCTTGATTGTCTTCTATTTTATTGTCACCGAGGCACCAGAGAGAGCAAATGGAATAAAGACACCATTATCAGCAGATAATAGATATTTTTCTTTCATTTTCAGCACCGTGGCACCTGTTCGTTATGAAGCATACAGCCCCCTTGGTGGCAACGATGCTTTACCTGCAAATCCTTAATTATAAATTTAAAATGCATCCACATTCTATGTTAAGAAAAAAAATACTACCTAAACACTCAGTGGAAACACACTCAAGTGAAGTATGCATTACCCAGCTCCCTAAGGTCTCCCTACATGGAGAGCCACGCCAGCAAAAATCCCTTAACCGCCACTTAAACATATCTCAGAGACTGACACTTCATCGCAAAAGAGACTGAATCAGCACGTCACCCTCCCTCACACCCTCACAAAGTTCTCTGGTCTTAACCAGAGCTCTCAGAAAAAGATGCCATTTTATAGCAAATAGAGCTGAGATCTAAGGGAAGCCCTTGAGCATTCCACTAACAGATCTGAAAATTACTGCTGGCGCATTCCCCCCATGACAGTTGACAATCGTGGTCTTCTCTTGAGGGTCAGTTCCCCCTACTGCTCACCTGGGACTCCCACTATGTTCACATAAAAAGAAAACCAAGCCAGGCATAGCGGTTCATGCCTGGAATCCCAGGACTTGGGAGGCTGAGACAGGAGGACCACAGGTTCAAGGCTAGCCTTGGCAACTTAGTGAGGCCCTCCACAACTTAGCAAAACCCTGTTTCCAAATAAAAACAATAAAACAGAGCTGGGGGTATAGCTCAAAGGTAGAACACCCTGGGTATAATCCCCAGCACCTAATATTAATTAATTAATTTAATTAATTAATTAATTAATTAAACAAACAAACCCTGACTTTGAAATGAAAAATCATAAAAGTGTCTCAGGCTGCATTATCCAAAGCAGGCAGGACCCTGAATGTCTTCTGAGGCACTCCTTGCTCTCAGTGTGACATTCTCAGCAAGAGAGCCCTCCCCACATCCATGAGATTAGAAGTGCTGATATAACCTGGAATGAGGAGAAGCTGGCAAGCTTCATATACCACTTGGCCTGAACCTAGAGTTAGGCATCAGTTTAGATCCAAAAATCAAGTTTCAGGGCCATGAGGTCCTGCATAAGACCACTGTCACCTCACCTCACACCTACTGCAAGCTCAGGGTTTTCTCCAAACTACCCTCGGTGTAGCTCTCCTGCTCATGGTAATAACTTTAACATACCAGGTTATTGATAGGAAACAATGTAGGTATGAAAAGCACCATCTGGGCGTGGTGGTGCACACTTGTAATCTCAGAACTCGGGAGGCTGAGACAGGAGAATCACAGTTTGGAGACCAGCCTCAGCAATATAGAGAGAGTCTCAGAAACATAGCGAGATTCTGTTTCAAAATAAAACAAAACAAAAATTTTAAAAAGAGGTTGTGGGTATGGCTTTGAGGTAGAATGCCCCTGAGTTTAATCCCCAGCATCACACACACACACACACACACACACACACACACACACACACACACACACACCCCAGAGATTAGGACAGAATCTTGGAAGGTTCCCCACCCACTTCTGTTGTCTTCTCCTGTGGATTCAGCGTACCTGACACTCCCTCCATCAGTGCATGGCAATTTGCACAGAATGTGGGCAATCAGGGAAGCTCACTTGAGCATCACTGTTCCAAAATCTTATTGGTTTCATTACAGCATATGAGGAATAATACCACACAACCCAAAGCCTTTCCTAATCACATGATTGATCTTCCTTCATGGCCAATCCCTACCCTAAGGCTATCAGACATGGCAGGTCCCACCCTAAGATACAATGTGGCTACTTGCAGCCCTAAGCAAAGACACTCTTATCAGGCATGGCATAGATTACCTCCCAGAAGCTGAGGATGAAGGGCAGGCCTCTTTCTGGAAAGATTAACAGCCACACAGCCTGTTTGCTAGCAGCAGATTGGCATCGGCCAGAACTAAGAATTTTCCAATGGCAACTGGAGGTCAACACTGTCTCTCTGCCCTGCTTCACTTGGCCTGTCCAGGACTGGTCAAATCTTTAATTATACACATCATACAAAGATACGCATTTATACTATTCACAAACTCCACTCCATGTCCAAGACATACTATGACTTTACACATGATGATGAGAAAGGACCACAGAGCAGTACCTGCTAGCATCCCAACTAAGATGGACTGGTGTTCTTTTCTTTTTTATTATTATTATCTTTTTTGGTACTGAGGATTGAACCCAGGGACATTCTTCCTCTGAGCTACACTCCCAGCCCTATTTTCTTCTTATTTTGAAACAGAATCTCACTAAATTGCCAAGAGTCTAAGTTGCTAAGGATGGTCTCAAACCTGCAATCCTCTTGTCTCAGCCTCCCAAGGATTAGTATTACAAGTGTGTGCCACCATGCCAGGCTAGATACTTCATATCTTTAAACAGGTCAGGAGACATGGTATGCTCTTAAAAACAATAGTTTTTCTCTGCCTTGCCCTTTTTTATTCCTCTATTAACTGGAAAATAACAATTTGCTATAATGAGTCACTCAGAGTCCAAGTACACCAAATTCATCACCCTTGGTTTTTTTTTTTTTTTGCAAATGATTAAATATCACTTTCTTTCCATTTATAGCGTCATCAAAGTGACAGCCAATCCATCAGCTGATCTGCCAATGTTTAACTACGGCACTTTGCATTCATTATTCCTGCTTATATCATTCTTTAAAAAAGAGGGATAACTTAATTCTGCCTCTTGACAGCGAGGAAATTAAATGGTGAGCCATAAAGAGGAGTGTTTCTGTGGAAAACAAAGCGCCAACTGCAGCGCTATAAACCAAGGCAGAAGTGTGTCACCCCTAACTAAGATATACAAGGACGAGCTGCCAGAATGTCCTCTTATTTCAGAAAGTCGAGGAGTCTCCCAAACTTGCATACAACTTTTCAAATGGCACCACCACTTTAGGAAGCAGTTTGGCAACCCTGAAAAGTTAAAAATACAAACACCCCAGAGTTCAGGGATTCTTTGGCTTTGTACAGACTCTAAAGGTTCAGCCTCACATTTTCAACTCAGTCTACATCATTGAATTGATCCTTCATGATCTTTGGAACATACACATGACCACACATGCAAGTGCGCACATATATGTCTGTACTCACATGGGATGGGCAGTCATGGTCCCTTGGAACGTTGTCTTGATGTCTCAGTCAAAATTATCTCACTGTTGTCACCCCAAACAACCAATGGCACAAGGAAGAAGGACGATTTATTTGCTCACAGTTTTTGGAGATTTCAGTGGTTCAGTCCACGTCAGGTTCAGTGTGCAGAGCTCGGACATGATGTTGGGAACCAGAGAAAGGGAGATCATCAGGTTCCACTCTCCTATCTTGGAGGCCGGAAGCAAAGAGAGGGCAGGAAGAGGAGAGACCATATAATACCCAAGGTCACACCCCCAGAAACCCCTTTTTAGCAACCAAGCCCTAGTTCCAACTCTGCTACCTTGTTTTTGCAAAGGCTTGGGGGGGGTGCATTTTAAATCCAAACCCTTATATTTGAGATGGGTTGATACATCAATGGTCCAGATTTCTGTACCTTGCATCCATTGAATGGAGTGGCAGATCTGTGTGGCCTGCAGAAGTTCTGCCACTGCCCTCTTGGATCCACTCCATGCCTCCTGAACCTGCTCCCAGACCACAGAAGAGCAAGACCCTGTGTTGATGCAGGGCCCTTTCTCCTAGCAAGGATTAAGCAAGAACTTTGTTTTGAGGATGCCCCGACCACCTGGCTGAAATGGTTTCTCCACAATTCCATGTCCCACTGCCTCCTCTTCCACCCATAAATATCAACCCAGCATGCCATTCCAAAGACCACCTCTATTCTCTTGGTTCCCCTCCCAATTATCCCCCACAGGTGTCTTTCTCAATAAATATTTTGTAGTTCTAATACACTCTCTCGAGGGAGCACCTGAACTCATATGCCTGATTTAAGAGTTCCCAGGCTCACTCTGACATCGAAGTAAATTGATAATGCCGATGTAGAGTTGACAGGCAATTCATCAGGAACTTTGAAGAAGAGAATGTATATATGAATGGTGCTCAGAGAAATCGTAGCATTCCCCAACATTTAATAAGCATGTCTTCATGTGCTAGGTATTAAACATTCTGCACAATCATCTCATTTAATGCCTATATCTGCCTTATGGGGTTTTGATTACAGTACCCTCTATCTGAGAGTTATAAAAGTCAGACATAGTTTAGGGTTCTTCCTCTATGCTGTACAGCTGATAAAAATGTAGAAGTAAGAATAAACCCCTCTCTTGCTGTCATTTTAAGGCTATTATTTTAAAAATCTCATTTTATTCTAATACCTGATAACTGACATTTGAACTTCTAGTCATAACCATGAACATCTCTTGGCTTCTTATTTTTTTTCCAGCAATTATTTCCAGTTTCCTTTTCTTTATTTTTTTGAGCCAAGTGTTCTGACATCCTTGATGGGTCTCCATGTCATTAGACCCATGAAACATCACACACGCTTCTGAGTCGCAACTCTTGATAGCATCTCAGACCACAGATAAACTCTGGTGCTTATTACTAGCTAAAGCAGTGCGTCTTTCAGATGGATATTTCCTTTCTCATTTTTCACTGCAAATATCCTGTGTGCATTCTTTTTCTTCTGTGAGGTTAACTACATGCAGTTGACAACACAATCAGATTTTTAAAATAATCGTTTTCTCCCCTGAGAGTCACATTCTTGCGATGCCATCTGTCCACAAAGACGGACTGTGAGTTCTATATCTGGCAACAGCTCCGGCATCTGGGGACACAAGAGATATTTCCTGATGGCAAATAAGATCCTCAGGTGACTTGCACCCATCAGCATACCCTTCCCCCGCTATGATTATCCTGATATCCTGGTCTGTCTCCTTAACTTGGCCATGTGTTGATTCTGTGCTCCTGGAACTGATTGGTGTTGCTGAACTCCATCTTACTCTTCAAGAGCATTCTGGGAGTTTACCAGAAAGATAGCCTTACTCACTACCATAACTTCATCATTGCAACAACAAACAACTCCTCCCCCCCACACATACAAAATTCATCCAATTTTTAGCTTATTTCTTGAAACACCATGTATCCTCCCAGGCAGCCTTCACATACAGAAACTTTCATCATCAAGACCTTATCTATCTGGGAGCGGTCATATAAGACTTGCATAATCTCCTTTTACCACATGGAAACCATTAAGAATCGAATGGGTCTTTACATATAAAGTCAAGTGTTTTCCCATACTCTGTGCCAGCTATAGGCTTTTATTATATAAAAATATTATGCTTTGGGACCTAAGACAATATGAAAATGTTTAGGACCTACAACAATTTCAACATATATAGGAACAGCTAGGCACAGTTGTGCACACCAGTAATCTCAGTACTTGGGAGGCTGAGACAGGAGGATTGCAGGTTGGAAGGCATTCTCAGCAACTTAGCAAGACCCTGAGTAACTGAGCAAGATCATGTTTCAAAATAAAATAGGGCTGAGGGTTAGGGGTGTAGCTCAGAGGTAGAATGCCTCTGGGTTTAATCCTCAATACCAATGTATATGACCAACCATTGAGTTTATTTGCAAATGAAAACCAAAGCCTACATCAGGGTGAGAAAATCCACCTGTGCTGACCTTCAGTGCAGTTTCTATTTTTATTAGAGAGGAATAGATCCTCCCAGCATTCTTGATAAATCACCGTGCTGCCCTTTCTCTGCCTGGCAAATCCCCCTAAATCCTTGCGATTCAGTGCAAATGTTGTTTCACCTATGAAGTGTTCCCTAAAATTTCTCCAGCTCATTAGTCAATCCCTCTCACTGCTTTCATAACATCTGGGAATTGATTCATTATTACATTTAATTGTACAGTGTTTCAATCACTTTTAAGAACTGCTTCCTAAGGGAAATCTTGGTCCTGTCTGCAGGGACCTCTAATCCTGCCTTTGTGTAAAGGTTGAAGAATTATTTTTAATGAGGATTGAAACCAGGGATTCTCTACCACTGAGCTACACCTCAAGCCTTTTAAAATTATTTTTTATTATGAAACAGGGTCTTGCTAAGTTGCTGAGGCTACTCTTTCACTTGTGATCCTCCTTTCTCAGCCTCCCAAGTACTGGGATTACAAGTGTTCACCACCACTGTGCCCAACTGAGGAGATTGGTTCTTAAAGTAAGAATCTTGGCTAGCTTCTCTAGTTTTCTTAATTGAAATCTACTGGTTACTGAAAATGTATATCTGGAATACAAATATACAGCATTAAATGTTTACACCATTGCTGATTTATACATTCTATTTATAATTCATCCTGAGTAAAAATCTAGAGGGACATTTCTTCTCTGGATATTTGCAGGAATCTTGCCTGTGAGTTGATGTACTTGCTCTGTATATGAGTAAAACTTACAAGCTGAATGGTCACCAAAACAAGAGCCTCCTCAAAACCCTCACCTGCTCTTTCATTTCTCTCAAATTTTTTCCTCTTGCTCACAGATTGATTTCAGTTGGACATCAATTGGTTCCTTGAAAACAAGACTCATCTTTCATCTCGCCCCCTTTCTTCTTTGTTGAATCAGGCTAGAGAACTCTCACTTGCAATGCTCGTTAGGTGACCCCTCTTCCTCATTTCTCATATATCAACTTGAATATTATGACTTCGGAGAGCGCATCTGTCCTTGTTGAAGATACGCCCACTCTAGTTACTTCCCTTCCCGTTGCCCAGCCCAACAGCCTTCAGAGTCCCATGCCAATCTGAAAGAATCTTCATTTCACTTTTTATATATTTATGTATGTATTGGTTGCCTGAGTTCCCCCCGAGACCACTAGCACCATGAGAACAAGAAGAGGGAAGAGATATCACTCCTGGATTCAGCACCCTGGACAGTATATGGTGTTCCACTTAATGACCTCACCCTCAGACTCCAGATCTAGGACATCGTTCATGGACAACAGGGGTAGCCTGTTACCTTATAGTGGGAAGTGATAAGAGAGCATTTTATGTATGGATGGACAGGTTTATTCCTAGGTATTTTATTTTTGAGGGTATATTGCAAGTGGAAAATGCTTTCTGTATTTCTTTTCAGTGGATTTATGGTTGGCATACAGGAAATCTTCTGACTTTAAAATTTATTTTACATCAAGAAATTTTGTTGCATTTGTTGCTCAATTCTATAAGCCTTTGGGTTGAGTTTTTGGGTCCTATAAGTATAGTATCATGTCATCTACAAAAAGGGACAGTTTTAGATCTTCCCTTTCTATTTGTATTCCTTTGATTTCCTTCTCTTGCCTTATTGCTCTGGCTAGAGACTCAAGTACTATATTGAAGAGAAATGGTGATAATGGAAACCCTTGTCTTATTCCTGCTTTTAGTGGGAACTCTTGCAGCTTTTCCCCATTTAATATGGTGTTAGTTGTGGACCTATTATATATTGCCTTTATGATGTTGAGGTATGTCTTTTATATTCCAATTCTCTGCAGTGCTTTTAGCATGAATGTGTTGGATTTTGTCAGATGCTTTTTCAGCATCTATTGAAATGATCATGTGATTTTTGTCTTTGGTTCTGTGATGGAGAGACACCAGGTGGTGACCACCAATGATTCTTGCCTTCTGTAGCTCATGCACTTTCAAAACTTTCCTGTCCTTGAGTATGAATGAGACTGGTCCTTATTCAAACAGAATGTGACAAGATGTAGGGAAATCATTTTTTAATTATGCGTACTATTCAAAACATGGAAGCAACCAAGATATTCTTCAGTAAGTAAATAAATTATCAAACTGTGATACCACCATAAAATGAAATATTATTCAGCAGCAAAGAGAAATGAGGCATCAAGCCAAAAAAAGATGAAGAACTTAAATTCTAAGGTAACCAGTCTATAAAGGATATATACAAATTGTTCGAACTATATAACCTATTTCAAAAGGAAAAACTACAGAAACAGTAATCATCAGTGGCCAGATACTCCTCTGATAGAGGACCAATATCTAGACTACATAAAGACCTTTAAAAACTGAACTCTTAAAAAAAAGTAACCCAATCAAGAAATGGGCAACTGATCTAAATAGACATTTACAAAAGAAGAAATACAAAAGTTATATTAATAAGTATATAAAAATGGTCAACATCATTATCAATTAGGAGATGCAAATCAAAAGTACACTGAGATTTCATATAACCTCTATTAGAATGGCAACGATCAAGAATACAAACAACAATAAATGCTGGTGAAGAGATGAGAAAATGAGAACTCTTCTACACTGTTGGTGGGATTGCAAAGAGTACAGTCACTATAGGGATCAGTGTGGAGATTCCTCAAAAATTGGTAATGGATCCACCCACCATATAATCCAGCTATACCACTCATAGGTGTCTTTCCAAAGGGATGGAAATCAGAATATTACAGTGATACGTGCATGTCCATGTTTATAGCAGCACAATTCGCAATAGCCAAATTATGGAACCAACCTAGGTGTCCATCAAAAGATTCATGAATTACAAAAGTATAGGATATACACACAATGAAATTCTACTCAGCATTCAAGAAGAACAAAAATATCATTTGCAGGAAAACTGATGGTCCTGGAGATTATGTTAATTGATATTAGCCAGTCAGAGAAAGTGAAAGATCATGTTTTCTCTCATATGCAGAAGGTAAAAAGTAATCAGGATACAACAAGGAGTTTAGATAATGTAGGAGGAACCTCAGTGGAGTGATGAAGGGAGTCTTGGGGAGGATGAGAGAAGGGAGAACTAATGAAGGAAACACTTCCATGGATATTATGTATGTATGGGAAATTACCAATGTCAATCTCAATATCACAGGTAGATGAAGGGGAGGAAGCCGGGTGAAGCTCACCAAGTGCTGTGTGCATGCATGTATGTCCCTATATCTCTGAACTATGTCGTCCTATACAACTACAATGCACCAATAAAGGTATAATTTTTTAGAAAAAAGAGGATTTCAGTTCACTTCATATTTCAGAAACTGAAACCAGATATGTCCACTGAACAGGTGATTTCACCCCAGGCTGGCAGGGTAGGAGGGAGATGTTCCCTTGCTCTGTGGATTGGAGGCCCCTCCAGCACAGTGTTTCTTCATGGTTCCTTTCCCTGGAGTCTTTCCTGGGTCTCACGTGTATCTCATCTTGAAACAGGCTCCCCCTTCCCATGGAGTGAGCCTTCTCCAGCCGCCAAGTGGCGCAGGGGAGCCACGTACCTCCGTCTCTCTCCTTGTGGTTAATTTATCACGGAGAATGTGGTTTGCTGGGGAATCCAAATGAGAAGAATCTTTACAGTTGTCATTAATCACGTCCTAAAAGCACTTTGGTTCCTAGGGCCGGGAGTATCTCAGAGTGTCTGACAAGTACCAGATGGTATCCCGGGTTCCTCTCGTTGTTAAAACCTGATGACAGGGACCCTCACTTGTTGGAGTTTCATCCCAGGAAGAATGGCTCAGAGAGTTCTGGATGCTGAGGAGCTGTTCATAGGCACCGATTCTGGTCCCTGTCTGGAGGCAATCCGAATCAGAACCTCTGGGGCTGAGTCTAGAAGCTAATGTCATTCCCCGGGTTGCCCAATGACTGTGGCTTGACTGAAAGTTTGATCAGTACTGGTATATTGTGTTTCAATGTCCCCCTGCTCTGGCCATGGCAGTGGTTGGTAGTTCAGGGGTATATGGATCCTAGCCGATGGCGCAAGTAACCTCAGGTGGTAAAAGAAAAAGATGCACCTGAGCCATAAAATGGGGCAGTCTGACTCAACCTAGGGAGCAGTTGCAGGAGCAGGAAAACAGTATTCTACCTCTGCCCTGCACTCCCAGCCCTATTTTATTTATTGTTTGTTTGTTTGTTTGTTTTGAAATAAGATCTCACGAAGTTGCAGAAGAGCTTGCTAAGTTGCTGAATCTGGCCTCCAACTTACAATCCTCCTATTTCAGCCTCCCAAGTACTTAGTCTCTTTATGAAGCCTCAGCTTCAAGGACCATCATGTAGACCTACCTTCAGGTGGACAGAGTGCATGAGGGGCACCATATGGGCTGTGGGTGCTGGTGGGGATGTGGATTGGCTTGTGTTCCAATCATCACCCTCTTGGGGGGTCTCTGGTCTTGTGCTGGAAAAGACCAGGAGCCTTTTCTGGACTCCATGTCCTCAGGAACCACCTTCTAGGAACACAATAGCAATTTCTCTGGATTTTTCATGAGATACGTATTTTTCTTAAACCATTTAACCAAAAAGTGATATTTTAAATTTGGAAGAGCAGATGGTGATTTACCACTTGTGTCTTGTGAGAATAATGTTTGAATTATTTTTAGAAAAGATTAGGAAGATTGTGTAATGCCAAATAATTTTTATATAACAGAATTGTGCAATTAGGTGAAATTCTCATGTATCTGACTCTTTCTCTTTCCCTCTATTATTTCCCTTTTCTTATCTGACCTTGCTGCTGATGTTAGAAGTGCAAAAACACCTGCTTTGGAATTACAGTCTGTGCTTATCTAACACCCCTGGAAAATCCATTCCACATTATAAATAATATCCCTTCTTTTTTTTTTTTTCATCCTTTTTGTTGAATTACGCTACCAAATGAGATGTTAAATACAGGCTCGTAGGAAGTGTTTGATGGCTAACAAAGCGAATATATGAATATATTCCTAACAAAACATCCCACAGAAGCTATAATCTCTGAATTTTGACAACCTGAGGTAGAATCATTTTAATAGAATATAAAATACAAACTGCCTGAAATACGGTGATAAGAAGTTTAAAAGCTGTTGAATGCAAAGACCCAGTGCACTGGGTTAGATGAGCAGCAAAGGTCTTCATTTAAAATATTTTCGAGAATGTTCACTGAGAGGAAATGAAGAGGAGGACCACGTGGTTATGAAGGAGAGCAAATGACTAGCCAGTGTTCATGCGTGGAAGAGATCTGACAGCTCATGAGACACCAGGATGTGGTGGTTAGCAGGGAAACAGGTGCATCCAGACAGCCTGGGGATGCTATTATTCCTTCTTTAAAAATATTTCTGGTACTGGGAATTTAACCCAGAGACACTCTACCTCCGTAACCTAAACCCCATTTATTTTTATTTTGAAGCAGAGTCTTGCTAAGTCCCTGAGGCTGGCTTCGAAGCAGTGATCCTCCTGTAAGTAGGAATTGTTTATTGTTTTTGTTGTTGTTGTTGTTTTTGCATGCACCTGACTATACCTGAGGATGAACCTAGGGGTCAAAGTGCATGCACATCTGCAGCTTGAGCTTGATTCACTATTGCCAGGTGCTTCTAAGTGAGTTGAGCCAAGAGGCAAGCATCTGTTCATTTCTTACAATTTCACCGACGCATTGTATTTGGGGACTTAGCTATTTTCCAACAGCCTGATAAGGACCCGATGCTCTCTCACTGAAATTGGCATTTGGGAACTAGGAAGTTGAGCATGGTTGTAGGTGTTTTATTGATCATTTGGTTCCTTCTGTGAATAACGTATTGGTAAACAGGCCAGGTTCTATCACTCTGAACCTCATTATGATGCATAATTAGTATGCCCTGAAAAAAGTGTGTGTGTGTGTATGTGTGTGTGTGTGTGTGTGTGTATAAAATCAGTGACATATCGGCTGAGACAGTAGGTTCACAGGTTCAAGGCCTGCCTAGCAAATTAGTGAGACCCTCAGCAACTTAGCAAGACCCTGTTCCAAAATAAAACGTATAAAAGGGCTGGATATATAGCTCAGAAGTAGAATGCTCCTGGGGTCAATACCCAGTCCCCCTCAAAAAAAAAGCAACAAAAAGAAAAGAAAAAAATTATCATTTTCCCATTCTTCATATGTCCATGACCCTCGCAAATGTAGGGTATTCTTGATGTGTGAGGGCTGCATACCAGATAGATGGGGCCAGAAGATGCTGCTCAGAGAAATTAGAATGCATAAGCAAAGGGGAACTCAATACTCTGAGATCCTGGGTTCACTTTCCAATTATTAGTCATGAAATGAATTATAGTAAAATATTTCTCAGTTTCTATCGCCATTTCTCTACACAAGGAGATGACAATGATTATAACGGGTGACAAAGAAGCTAAAACTCTTGTTTTGTTTTGCCCTGGCAATGGCCATATATACTTACATAATTTTCTAAACTTTGAGAATAGTGATAACCCTGTGATGTTTACTTTCACTTTGCCCAATGAGCTGCATTTTTGATTCATGAATCTCAAGGTGCTGTCCATCAAAGTTTGTCATCTGGGAAGGCTGGTCAGCATAGTTCATCCTGAAGAGAATTATGGAAAGAGAGCAAGGGACCTTTCAGGGAGTGGAAGGACAGCCCAGGTCGGGGGGGCATCTGGAGCTCCCTGACTGTGCCGGCCCAGGAACACAGAATGACAAATGATGCATCTGAAACATATACTAGAGATATTCACAGTCCATGTAAAATTCAGAGTTCACTGAGAGTCCTGCATTTTATCTGACATCTCCAGCTGGGAGAGCAGCCCTCCTGAACCCCATCTTTAAAACAGTGATTACTCAGCCTTCCTTGCAGGCACCGTGGAAACTTCCTGACAACACAGCTTCCCTTAGGACGTGATGTTCGTCCTCAGCTGACATCCTGCAAGAGACTTGAATGCACACATGTGTTCTGTGAGATTCTTTCCCTACCTGAAATATGTTCCTGGCATTGTTTCTATCTGAAAGCACAGGGTGGGATGATCCTTTTGACGAATTCCGCGCTATGTTTTGCTTTTCTTACCAAGGTCTGTTTTTGCGGTACTGGGGGTTGAACTCATGGGCATTCTACCTCCGAGCTACACCCCCAGCCCTATTTTTTATTCTTTATTTTGAAATCGAGTCTCACTAGGTTGCGGAGTGCCTCACTAGGTAGCTGAGGCTGGCCTCGAACACGGATCCTCAGGTCTCAGCCTCCCGAATGCTGGGATTACAAGCGTGCGCCACCACGCCCGGCTACCAAGGTCTGTTTTGAGCTCCACTTCTCTACTTGTATACAAGCAACAGCGATACACAGAATTTCCAGAGGCTTATGACCTGAGTTATTGATTGTCACTGAAGATTTGGGAGGAAGAAAGCATCTGGGGAGAGAAAACTGTAAAATAATTGGGTAAAGAAAGATCGTGTCATATATAGGAACGAGGAGGTCATAAATAGGAATGGGGTGGGGGGAGCTGTCCAAATTTTCATGCTGCAGAAGATGTGTCCCCAGGCCTGGGAGGATGAGTTAGTCCCAGGAACCAGGCACATAGGAGCACCTCATGCAATCAGACCGAACTGGGTTCAAATTCTGCTTCCATGATCTTGGGTGTTTCAACTTTTCGGAGCCCCAGAGTCCTACATAGCTCACTGTGTTTATCAAATTCCTTTATTTTAAAGGAACTTTTGTGCTCCTATGTGTAATGCATAGGAAGAAAGAAAAGCACCCAATTAATGGTCTTTAATGACATGAAAAGAAAAATAAATGCAAAGGTTGTTTTCTGTGTGGAAATTACTGAAATCTCACTAATCCACGAGCAAGTTCTGAGCGCTCCACCCTACCCAGCTGAATGAAAAGAAATGCTTTTCTTTGTTGTTAATGTTTGATCTTCAAGTGTAAGGGCATTATTTATCTTTCAAGTGGAGAGCCAGGTTGGGGGGGGGGCAGGGTTTCTGACACATGGTAATGAGCATTTCTCTAGTAAGATCTTTGTATTTTAAAAGGTTGGCAACTTACTGAGTTTTAACCTCATCATTTGGGACTAACGCAGCACATTTGTAGGTCAGGGTCTGCAGGTGTCTTATAGTCTCTGTCCTAGAAATTGGCTCTTTTTTTCTGAGTTGTAAAAGAGCAGACCAAGGGATGAATGTCATTGCTGTGTGTCTTCCTGGTCCAGCGTGTGCTCCAAGATTCACTTATAACCACAGTTTTCAGGTGGAAGGAAGGATTCTCACTTGTTGAGAGGACTTCCAGGTATGGCCAAAAGGGTCCCTAGTTCCATTTCGTGGGTTGTGTCTAACATGACAGAGACAGAGAAATAATCATTAAGGGATCACTATAAGAAGCCCACTTTTGGACCAAGTATGCTGGTACATACCTGTAATCGCAGTATTTGGGAGGCTGAGAAAGGAGGATCTCAGGTTTGAGGCTAGCATCAGCAACTCAGTGAGGCACTGATCAGCTTACTGAGACTGTTTCAAAATTTTAAAAATAATAATAAAGTAAGAAGGCTGGAAGTATAGCTCAGAGGGAGAACACCCCTGGGTTTCACACACATACACACACACACACACACACACACACACACACACACACACACCTATTTTTGGTCTAGTATCTAAGTTAAAATAACAAAATAGCAAGGAAATCTCAATGAGGAAGTGGAGAGGGAGCTGGGGGGAAGCTCCTTAAGTACCGTGTGCATGTCTGTCTCTACTACTCTGAGATTCATTATGATGGGAGACTACATTGCATCATAATGTGACTGCACCAATGGACGAAAAGATCACAAAACTTTGGTATATACACACGACGGAATCTTACTCAGCCATCAAGAAGAGCAAAATCACATCATCTGCAGGAAAATGGGTGGAACTCAAGAATATTATAAGTATACCCAGTTACAAAGAACAGGTAGACGTATGTTCTCTCTGATACATGGAAGCTGGAGAGATATTTAGAAATAAGGGCAACATCAGACAAATGGTTAGGGAAGGAAGGGAGAGGGGCAGAGTCATTAAGAAAGCAATAGTAGAAATAATGCTATGAAAATCTACAAAATTGTCAATTCCAATCCCAAAGTCTTGCCCAGTGAGGATGGGGAGAGCAGCAAGAGTTGTGTGCAGAGCCGGGCATGGTGATGCTCGCTTGTCATCCCAGTACTTGGGAGGCTAAGACCGGAGGATCTGGGTTCGCGGCTAGCCTCAGCTACCTGGTGAGGCCCTCCGCAACTTAGTGAGACCCTGTTTCCAAATAAAGAATAAAAAGTAGGGCTGGGGTTGTAGCTTAGAGGTAGAATGTCCCTGAGTTCAATCCCGAGTACCACAAAAGAAAAAAAAAAAAAAAAAAAGAGTTGTGTGCATGTATTTTTCTGACACTCTCTACCCCAATCAATGTGATGTAAAATTATAAAAAATAAAACTTTGTGTGTGTGTGTGTGTGTGTGTGTGTGTGTGTGTGAAAGAAAACCTCAATGAGCTCACTATCTATAACCTTTCTGCCCTCTCTGGTGAGTCTTCCATTTATGAGTTCATGGCTGGCAGCTGTTGTGCAGAAAACCAGCAAAGGAAGGTGGGAAAAACCTGGTAGGAGTGTGAGATTTCCCACTTCCTACTAGCCGTGAATGCCCCGGCTCTGGAAGCCAGGGGAAACCTGTATGATTGACCACGTGCCAGCCGTAAGCTTGGCGTGCCCATTGGTTAATTTAAAAACAAAAAAAAAAATTTTTTTTTCATGTAGCTATTTCCAATAAAGAAGTTAAAATAAGAAACATCTTGATTAGAGCTCCGAAGCTAAAATATTTTAGGCCTGGAGAAATCTGCTTATTTACATCTTGGAAAAAGATGTATAAAGGAGCCAGAAACCGTCCAATTCTGTTGTGATCTTGTTAAGCTCACTCGGTGTAGATTGTGTCTCACATTTGACTGTTTTTGTTGTGCTTTTCTGCAATGCTTTTGTGCTTATGCAAACACACACAATTACATGTATTTACACACACAGTTTCCTCTTTTTTTTCTACCCATTGGGTAGCTTACCCATTCTCCGAAGTTAAGCCTGATTTTAACTTCCCCTGGGAAAGAGTCTAGTAGATTAGGTTACTGTTCAAATAGTTGACTTCTGCTCCTCTGCCGGTATGGGAAGCAATAGATGTTGGATTCATCCATGTGTCTGTATTTGGCCATCTGATGGCACTGTAGTCTTGACTTAGGTTTACCTGGATGACTTGCATTAGCTCATTGGACTTAGAAAACATGATGGATTGAAGTGTAAAATGTGCCATGCAATTGGTTTCCCCTTTTTCTCTTCCAGGTAGTTTGCTTGTTATAAAATAATATAAGCAAGACATAATAGTGCACGCCTGTAATCCCAGTACTTGGAAGGCTGAGACAGGAAGATCGTCGGTTTCAGGACAGCATCAGCAACACAGGGAGACTCTCAGCAACCTAGCAAGACCCTGTTTCAAAAAAAAAAAAAAAAAAAAAAAGCCAGGCGTGGTGGTACACACTTGTAATCCCAGTACTTGAAGGCTGAAACAGGAGGATCACAGGTTCATGGCCAGCCTCAGCTACTTAGTGAGGCCCTCCATGACTTAGTGAGACCCTGTTTCAAAATAAAGAATAAAAAATAGGGCTGGGGGTGTAGCTCGGAGGTAGAATGCCCCTGGGTTCAATCCCCAGTATCACAAAAAATAATAACAATAACAATAATAATTGTGATTAGAGCTCAGAAGCTAAAATATTTTTATAAATTATATAGATGGTATAGAACTGACCCACGGATGCACAGACCTGAAATATGAAAATCTACTCTGTAACCCTGAAAATGGATGTTTATTATTTATGCCATTCCAGTTGGGGCGATTTGTTATTCGCCATTCTCTGACTAGTGCACTCACATCAATCTCTATCTCCTCTTACATCATTTTATCCTTCTACATAAACACGACTTAGCTTACATCTCACCTCCCAATCTTCTCTTGCTTTTATTTGTGTGTGGCTTAAGGCCTCACATAGACAGGGGAATCCAGAAACCACTGTCTCTTTCTTTCCCCCAGAGACCACCTTGCTGGGACACAGGGCACCAGGGAGCATCAGGCAGAAGCAGGACTGCAGGTGGTGAGGTTGGGTCTGAGTAGGAACTTTTTTTTGACTGTTCTCAGAGGTTTGATGTCTTCCTGACCCTTGACCAGGCCATCTTCTTCTTCATAAATAGTTGAAAAGGAGCTGGGTTTACTTTCCTTGTGTATGCCATATCAGGTTTAAATTTGGGGATAAACTACCTTTTCATGCTCTCTGATATCAGTTTGATATTGCTGTGGCTTTGAGTCATTATTTTGACTCTTTGTGACATTCACATTTGCACGAGTGCGTGTGTGTGGGTGAGTGTGTGTGTGGTAGTGGGGATGGAATCCAAGGGCATTCTACCTCTGAGCTACACCTCTAGACCTATTTTATTTTTTATTTGGAAACAGAGTCTCACTAAGTTGCTGAGGCTGGCTATGAACCTGTGATCCTCCTGTCTCAGCCTCCCAAGTACTGTGCATTGCAAGCATGCACCACCATGCCCGGCTGTGACATTCATATTTAATCAGCTCCACAGTGTGTGCATGGGTTCCCAGCATTCCTCCTGGACCTGGCTGTAGGACTTTCTCAGTCTCTTTGGCATTAATAGCAGCACACTTGCCACAGTTATAGAAAAACCCGAGTCCACACCTGACAGTAACTTTCTGAGACACCCTCAGTTCACAGGGCAGAGTTGCTGAGACAGTAGCGTGTTTTTGTAGGAGGAAGCTATTTGCCCTGAGCATGGTCCAGGATACACGACTCTCAAATTCACTTCCCATCAAGGCTGCAAGAATATCAGCTCCCTGTGCCAAATTAGCAATGCCCCTCAAGAGCATAGCATAATTACTTATTTCCCTAAATAACACAAACACGCTTCGACTTAATAACAATAGATTTACTGCAAAATAGAATTGTGGTAATTTCTAAGTTAGTATATCTCGTTAATGAGATTTACTAACTATTATTGGCAAGACTATGAACAGCCTTTTTGTTTCAAATCATTTTCTAAATTACGAATTTCATCTGTGGTAGAAAAGCATATCCAAAATTTCCTTCTGGAGGTGAAATATGTGCGCTTCAGAAAAGTTTTAATGACTTCTCCCAGGTGGCAAGTCTTGACTGCACAAACAGAACTAAAAAATAATTATATTTTTCTCATATCTGCATGTCTCCAAAACATCAGTATTCAGAATAATGCCCACCATTTTTATATAGCCAAATATCGGGAATTGCTTCACTAGGGCCTGGAAAGCTGAATTCAGCAAGAGTCATGGATCTTAATTTTGAGTCTCAGCTCTGCCCCCAAAATATCTACATGACCACCAACAAGTAATATATAATTTCTTGCTTCAGCTTCTTGATCTGTGTACAAGTGGGCCATTCATTTATTGGGGATAACTGTGTGTCAAATGCTATGAAAATAGACAAGGTTCCTAATCTCTGTCTCTTTGTCTCTGTCTCTCTCTTTCTCTCCCTCCCTCCCTCCCTCTTTCTACTAGGGATTAAACCCAGGAGCATTCTACCTCTAAGCTATACCTCCAGACCTGTTTTTATTTATTTATCTATTTATTTATTTATTTATTTATTTATTTATTTATTTATTTATTTATTTATTTTTATTTTGAAACAGAGTCTTGCTAAGCTTCTGAGAGTCTCACTAAGTTGCCAAGGCTGTCCTGGAACCAGTGATCCTCCTGACTCAGCCTCCCAAGTTACTGAGATTACAGAGAGATTACAGGTATGCACCACACCTAGTTTACAAGATTCCTGATCTCTATGAGATTATAATTTATATAAAAAAGTACCAAATATCCAGATGAATAAATAAGTGAGTAATATAAAGAAGGGATAAGTGGATGATATAAATACAACCAGGTTATATACTTGAGTGGTTGGGGGTGGCAGCTTTGGGAGGTAGGTCAGGAAAAGCCTGTTAAGATGGTAACTTTTGAGTGGCAATTTAAATGATGAAGAATACTCAGTTATAGAAATCTTGGGCTAAATATATTTCAGGCAGAGGGGAAAAAGGAAGCTCCCTGAAATGGGAACATATTGATGTCTTAAAGTCTCTTCAACAATAATTTTCAATGATTTCTGCTCTTTTCATTCCAGAATAGTATCCCCGGGGTGGTATCCTTGATTCCCTACTGCCATGGATTAGACTCACCTTAACTAAGTTTAGCATTCAACAAGCTGTCCTGTCATTAAGTAGATGTGTGTGATCAATTGTATGCATGACCTTCTCTGCTCCCAGATGCCTGGGGCTTGCTTCCACCATTCATAATCGAACACGCCCCTCACCCTTGACAGTTTCCCAGTGTACATGTGATCAGTCAGTGAATGTCAAGCTTAAATATAGGATGTCTCCTGGAAAGCTCTTGGAAAGCAGCTAAGTCATTAGGGTGATAGTCTCATCAGCAGATAAATTCATCATAATAGACTTACTGGGTGGTCACCGAGGCAGGAGGGGTGGGACTGGAGAAGGTGGATCCCTAGGAATGTTGTCCTGGGGACTGCTCTTGTGTCTTTGGATTTCCTTGCTTCTGGTTCTCTCCTGCTTGCAGCCTCTGTGATGTAAAAGCAAAGCCCTTGCTTTCTTCTTCTCTCTCTCTCTCTCTCTCTCTCTCTCTCTCTCTCTCTCTCTCTCTCTCTCTGTTTACCATAGCCATGCTTTGGGCTCTGCAACTCAGCCTGATGTGGACTAAAACCAGAAATTTTTAAAAACTGTTTGCAATTAAATTTTCCCTCCTCTATGTATTGATTTGACTGTGGTCTGTCGCACTCCAAGAGGGAATAACTCTGTGAAAACTAGGCATTTGATTTTCCTCACTGCTGTTTCATCGACATCCAGATACATGCTTGGCATAGAGTTGGTGCTCAATAAATGCTTGTTGATTAAGCAGATCACAGTCTATCACACTAGGCTGCCATGTGTCTCTAAAGTGGAGCTAAAGGGACATGTCCATGGCTGGAATAGATCAATAATGAAAAGACAATGTTTCTCTCTTCCCATCCTGTTCACACTTGCAGAATGAGCTTAAAAGAATTCAGATTTTTATTTTAGACTGCCATCTCATGGACAAAGATCAGCTTCTTCTTTGTAAAAATAAAGCCCTTCTATGTATGTATCTATCCATGTATCTATCTATCTATCTATCTATCTATCTATGTATCTTTCTATCTATCCATCTATCCATCTAGCATCTCTTTATCTATCCATCTATCATCTATTTATCTACTTGTCTATCATCTATCTATCTATCTATCATCTATGTATCTATCTATCCATCTATCACATATTTATCTATCCATCTATCTATCTATCTATCATCATCATCATCTAGCTAGCTATCCAGCTATCATTATCATCATCATGTATCCATCCATACACCATCTAAATGTAATGTCTCTGTAGCACAGCATAGGGCTTCTTGTTCAAATATATACATCTGAGTGTCCTGACAATCCCACTGTTCTCTATTGAGCTCAGATTAATTAAGCAAAGGCAAACAGACACAGGCAGGACAGATCTAGGCTTTGAGGGGCTATGACTCCCCGCTCTTCTGTGAGAAAGAAGAATGTTAGGAAACATTTAGGGTCTTTTATTTCACTCCAGGAGGGCTAATCATGGAAATTACCATGAGGTAAAAGGACATTCATGAGAATGGAAAGGATGAAGGGCAGTGGCCAGACAAGGCAGCGTCTAAGGGTTTGGGGGATGTTTTTGTACATCAGTAACTTGGATTCCTAAAAAGATGATCAGTCAATATTCCAAGCTATGAAACAAAACAAAACAAAAGCAACCATTTACTGAATTAGATGAATGGCCTGACCAGTAGGACATGGTGTCACATGCGCAGAACTCAGGTTTGAGGCCCGCCTCAGCAACTTAGTGAGGCCCTGTTTTAAAATTAAAAAAAAAAAAATAGGTCAGGAGATATAACTCTGAGGTACAATGTCCCTGGGTTCAATCCCCAGTCCACAACAAAATAAATAATTAAATAAAATGAAATAGAAGATGTACTGACCATAGATTCCAGTTTGGAAAAACACTGACCTATACAGCCTAAATAAATTTATTTTACTGTTAAGTTAACTTATCAAAAACAATAAAAATAAAATAGGCTTAACTAATTTAACTAAAAAACACATGGAGTAACAGAAAGGAATATGTTCTAATATGTTGACACATCTGTTTTGCTTAGATAAATCAAAAGCATTGATTGACAACCAGTACCCCCTCTCACACTAATATTTTCATTTCAATCAAAAACTGATATAATCAGATAATGTCCCCTTTAGCAGGGTGAAACAAGTAATTCACAGAAGACCATCTCTTTAGATAAACGTTATTTATTTATTTATTTATTTTTGCGGTACTGGGGATTGAACTCAGGGGCATTCTACCTCCGAGCTATACCCCCAGCCCTATTTTTTATTCTTTATTTTAAACCGAGTCTCACTAAGTTGCGGAGTGCCTCACTAGGTAGCTGAGGCTGGCCTCGAACCCGGATCCTCCGGTCTCAGCCTACCAAATGCTGGGATTACAAGTGTGCGCCACCATGCCCAGCTTAGATAAACTTTAAATCTAGCTTTTCACTTTCACAAATGTCTGAGTTAGTCATTTTTGGATTTTCAGTAAATATCAGACTATTTGGAGGATGGGTTTTCCTTTTTCCCAGTCCTATTTGCATGAGGACTCCATTACTTCTGAATTCTTTGAATCTATGAGGCGTGTTGAGGATAGTAGTACCACTGTTATCATGGTTACTCAGAACACTCAGGGGGCTGGGAACCTTGCTATGACTTCCACACCGTCTGACCCTTAGTTAGCAATTAATCAATGTTAGTTCTTTTTATTTCAACAACTCCTGTCACTAAAGTTGTATATTTTTTAAATTTATTTTTCCCCAGTTCTCTCCCCATACAGGGTGTTGAGATTGACATTGGTATTCTCATCTATGTACAAAATGTCAATGGAAGTGATTCCTTCATTGATCCTCCTTCTCCATCCCTCCTTCCCCTAGACCACCTCCCTGGCTTCACTAGAGTTTCTTTTCCATTATCTGGAGTCCCTCTTGTTTATGTATTACTTCCTAGCTTCCACACATGAGAGAAAACATATGACCCTTCTCTTTCTGTGACTGGCTAATCTCACTTAGCATCATGTTGTCTGGATCCGTCCATTTTCCTGCAAAGGATATAATTTTGTTCTTCTTTATTGCTGAGTAGAATTCCTTTGTGTGTATATCCCATAATTTTGTAAGCCATTCATCTGATGATGGACACCTAGGTTCATTCCATAATTTGGCTATCGTGAACTATGCTGCTATAAACATGGATATGCATATATTATCATAATATTCTGATTTCAGTCCCTTTGGAAAGATATCCAGGTGCGATATAGCTGTATCATATGGTGGATCCATTCCCAATTTTCTGAGGAATCTCTATACTGATCTCCATAGCAGTTTTACTAATTTGCAGCCCCACCTACAGTGTAGAAAAGTTCCTATTTCTCCATATCCTTGCTAGCATAGAATGGCAATCATCAAGAAGTCAAACAGCAGAGTTATTTGAAATATGTGTCAGGTCATGAAAAAAGACTGAAGTAAGATTTTCACTCCTCCTGTATCTTTTCTTTGTGATACTGAGAAGACAATTCTTTGTCTGTGCCAAGCAGATGGTTGGAATAAAATGTCTTCAGAGCATTGTGATTTGGCTTGAGTCATTAATTAAACTTTTTTTTTTTTTTTTTTTTTTTTACCAATATCACCTTCATAAATCTCAAAGATGAAATGCCTGTAAATTAACTTGATTCTGGCTTTGAGATTGGTAATGTAAGAATGTCATATATATTCAGTATATCTTGTCATTTAAACAATGATGCATATAGATTAAGATTTGGAGAGAGCGGGTAATAAAAAAGAGGTACAAAAAAGAGATAATAATACGTAAATTATGATGTTTAAAAAGTAAAAGGGAAGAGAAGAAAGAATTACATTTGTAACAGATTGAGAAGTATTAATGGCTTCCTGCTCCAATCTTGATGTTGATGGACCCGCCCACTGCTAGGACCCTTTGCTGTATTTCCCCAAAGCTTGATTTCCTTGCAAACATAGCTCCCATTGATTGGAAAGAACTCTGAGAATCCAAACTAATTACCCGAACCATTCTAGGGTTTGGAAATGATTTGTGTGGAATACAATAAAATGTAATCTTCCTCTTCACCCAAATTTATAGTTCGTGGAAGATGGGAATTCTTTGTATGTGGAGTGCTGAGTATATTTCAGAAGAGGAGGGCTGCCAGCTTACATCCAGACTCAGAAAGCCCTTCTCGTTCTGATTTACTACCATCCCCATCACAGCCAGTCTCCTCAATCCCCCACACGAGATAATTGACACTGTAAAGGCCTCTACTCCATATTTCTCCTGGAGTTTGGAATCAAACTTGAATCTATATCCTTCTTTTTAGAACAATTCATATTTTACTATTATTTAAAGGTGGCTGCATATATTATAAAATGCTTGAAAATGCAAAAAAAAAAATGATCGATCTCTTCCTAATTAGAAAATGTAAGGAGAAGACTGAGACGAAGAGACAGTAGAATAATGTAATTATTCTGATTTATGGTACATATTCCCACTTCCTCGCTCAATGCCCTCTCTTGACTTATTAGGAGAACTCTGAAAAATTATTCAGTGAGAGTAGGTAATCTTCTTACTTCACCTGATTTATCTTTTTCAGTAATAGATATTATATGTATACATATATTCAGGTTGTAGAATACACACACACACACACATATTCTACAACCTGAATATACGTATGTATGTGTGTGTGTATAAGTATTCCACAATCTGAATTTTTTTCCATCTGGGGAAACATTTTGAGCATTGGTGGAAAATTCAAACATAATCCACAAGGGCACTTGGTATTTTTAATTTTATTTCTTTTCAAATAAAGATGACAATTTTTGTTCCTCTGGACTTACGTCAGTTGGGGGTTCTGCATAAAACATTTGTTCTGGTATATAGGCAGGGGCTGAATTTTTGATAACTGAAGTCAGACAAAACCAGTATACACCAAATGCGAGCCTTAGCCAACCTTATTGGACATTCCGGATTAGCTCATGAGGTCCATGTAGATACAGGATACAATGCAAAAAATATAATTATCACTATTAACTATATTACACACATTTATGTAGTTAATATACATACAATTATATGTCAATAATAAATATACACATTTGTGTAGTAAATTCTGTAGTTGTAAATTTATTATGTTATATTATGATAAGCATAATTCAGTAATGTACATGTAGTCACATACCATAGCTAGATGTGGTCTATCCTGGCATCCATTGAGATAAAAGTGTCTCCCGGTATTTTTTTTTTTTTTTTTCGGCTACCTCCGAGCTATACCCCCAGCCCTATTTTTTTTTATTCTTTATTTTGAAACCGAGTCTCACTAAGTTGCGGAGGGCCTCACTAGGTAGCTGAGGCTGGCCGCGAACCCGGATCCTCCGGTCTCAACCTCCCGAATGCTGGGATTACAAGCGTGCGCCACCACGCCCGGCTCTCCCGGTATTTTTTAACAGAATACCAAGTCATCCAGATATGCAGACAACTTTGAGAGCTTCTGAACAAGTATGTGGCAGAGGTGGGATTCAAATGCTAGGCTAGCTAATTTTCAAGTCCTGCTTTACTTATGTTAATTGGTTTATTTATACCATTATTGGCACATGGCAGTTTTATATTATGCTGAAGTATTGAGTGATAGGAACATCCATGAACACACATTTGGAGCACGCCCCTCAGGGACCTGCGCTCTTGCTCCCCTTCCCTGTGCTTATCTTGGAGATTGGCACTGGCAATGTAAATATACACCCATAGATTTATTTCAACTGCTACCTTTCTTATGTCTTCACCCATACCCTCCACTAAACCCCCTCTGTCACTCTATTGGAGCTTCTGCTGTCTTATCTGATGTTATTCTTTTCCCCCAATCTTTATTTAGCTTCCACATATGAGAAAATATACAACTATTTGCTTTTGGAGACTGGCTAATCTCATCTCTTTTAGCATAATATTCTCAACTTCCATCCATCTTCCTGCAAATGACATAATTGTGTTCTTCTTTATGACTGAGTAAAATTCTACTGTGTGTGTATGTTAACTGTTTACCAAAGGCTTCCAAGATAAAAAAAAAATTGAATGTCATTTAAGTAATCATAGTACAAGTGGTAAAACAAAGTTTCCATTGTGAACATACAACCACAGCACATGTTCCTTGCAGGACTGGGGCACTGAATGATTTTCTTTGGCATGTTTGAGATCTGCCAGTTAAGCCCAGCCTCTCTCCCAACCACTGATGTCCACTCCAGGGGCTCTGGCCTTGGGGTGCACCTCCCAGCTTCATCTATGAATTATGTCTGGTATTTTAGTCAATGGAATAGACACTTCCAGTGTCTGACAGCCTGCTTGTGAATTCTTCTCTCCAAACCTTTCTTCTGCTTGCAATGCCCCCAGATTTGGAGAGGAGAGAAGACACTCTCTGCTTTCATCGGAAAAACCATTCTTCCATTGATGGGCACTTAAGCTTGTAGGCACTGTTTGCCATTGCAAACAAATACACAATTAACATCATTGAAAATGTGGTTTGCACGCTTGTCTACAGGTCCTTAATGAAATGGCCAGGACTAGGGGGTTCCATGTATATTGTGCCACACTGTACTCCCATGAGGTTGCACTCATTTGCACTTCCACCAATCGTACATGGGCCTGCATTTCCTTAAATGTTAGGGAATATGAAGGGGCATTGAAGGAAGTACCTATGGAAAGGGGTCCCAAGGTCAGAGAAAAAGAGTTCCTTAAACAGTACCCATGAGAGCCACTTCCCCAGCATGCAATCCTCACCACAACATCCACTGCCCTGTGTATGACCTCCACTGCCCTTCTTATAACTTAAGGGCTGGTCCACGCCCTGGTGGCCTGGGTGCCTCTATTGGTGGCTCTGTGTGTGGGTCAGCCTGTGCAGATATTACAGGGTGCAGAGTGTGGAAGGGAGGGAATGTGGGGCTCCTCCTTCTACCGTGTGTGTGTGTGTGTGTGTGTGTGTGTGTGTGTGTTGCTGGGGAATGGACCCAGGGGAATTCTACTTCAGAGCTACAACCCCAACCATATTTTATTTTTAAATTTGGAAACAGGGTCTCTCTAGATTGTTGAAGATCTTTCTAAGTTGTAAGGCTGACCTTGAACCTGCAATCCTCCTGTCTCAGCTTTCCAAGTCCTGGGATTACAGGCATGCACCACCATGTGCAGCTTTTACCAAACTTCTTTTGCTTCTGACCATGTTTCTGGCATCCATATATAGCTGTCACTCCTGCCAGTGCCTCTCCCAAGTGTCCTAGGTCTCTTTGAGCTCAGGAAAAAACATGTCTTTCCCTCCCTGGTCCTCTGTGGTTAGTCCTATGTCCTGGGTGCTGCAACATCCTTTCTTTGATTTTTCCACATAGATGACTAATTTCCTTCTCATTTTGGTTAAGTTATGTTGTGTGTGATTCTGCTTCTTTCAGGAGCTAATGAGTTTGGACATCATTCTTTAAGCAGATAAACATGTAATATGCAATATTGCTTCAAAGCTATGAATAAATATTAATCCATTTAGGTTAATTTGAGTTCTACCCACCCTAATCCTCATAATATCCTGAAATTGCTTTTCCTACAACACTAGGACATCCTTGCTTGGTTGAGCTGTGATGGGCTGCCAGACTCAACTTTTTGCAAAAATAAATATACAAACGGGAAAACTATTTCTTTCAAGTATATTTTTTCCATCTGTGTTGAAGTATAATTAACAAATAAAAATGTGTGAAATTAATCACTGTTAGCATTTGGGCATTTTTGTCTAAACATTTGATCTATCTATATCTATATCTGCATATCTATATATTTATCTACCTATATATGTAGCTACAGAAAACACATGGACTTATTTTGAATATGATTGTATTTTAAGACAGGATTATTTTGAATATGGTTGTGTGTTTAGAGTATAATACTGAATGCATTATTTTTATTCCCAGCAATATGTCTTGGAGATCTTTCCAAAATAGTGTAAAAATTATTCCTGATGTTTTAAAAAGTACTGACAATTGTTTCCTGCCAGGGATACTTAGCCATAAGTATTTAGACTTTTATCTTGATAAACTTTTAGGTTATTTGCATTCCCAGCTTTACCTCCCCTCTGCAGTTTTTCAGGTCCTTTCTAGTTTAAAGGTGCAAAACAGATTTTATACCATAAATTAAATAGTTATAGTCATCACAAAAGCAGTAGGGTATAAAGGATCCTGAAGATAAATCTAACCTCTGCTGGACAGTGCTGATTGATTAGTGATGTCTGGCTTGGGTGTAGGAGTGGAGTATATACCAAGTGTTTTCTGGACTTTCTTTCCTGGATCTGTGAAGTATGATAGGATTTGTCAAATTTCCTACCTTCCAAGTTTCTAATGAGCTCTAAAATGTCGAATCCTCACTTTTCAAAATGGTTCATGTATCTTCATAATAATCAATGATAATACAATTTTTCATTGGTAATTACTTTTTGATCAGGACAAGAAATAGTTTCCTTTATCTCCAAAAGATGCCGTGTGTGTGTGTGTGTGTGTGTGTGTGTGTGTGTGTGTGTGTGTGTGTGTTTTAGTTAATGGGGTCAAACCTAGGGTCATTCTACCTTTGAGCTATACCCCAAGCCCTTTTTATTTTTATTATTTTTGTTTTGAAACAGGGTCTTGCTAGGTTACTGAGAGTCTCTCAAAGTTGATGAGGCTGGTCTCAAACCTGCGAACCTCCTGTCTCAGTCTCACAAGTACTGGGATTACAGGTGTGCACCACCATACCCTGCTCAAAAGTTACATAGAATTAAGTCTCAGGTCATATGATTTTGCAGATCTGCCTCCCAAAGCAACTCTGTCAGTGTTTCCTTGAGGTTATGTTTTGGGCAGCAGTTCACTGCATGTTTATTGTCTTTCAGAATAGACTTGAGGCAAATGGACCTTTCGTGCTTTTGTGTAAACTAGAATAAACAAGATGTTTCACAAACAGCTGCCTTCTGGGTTATGTACAAATGGCTTTAACTTGTTGATCCATCCTGTCCCCAGCTGAGGAAAGCAATTACAGATCTCTAGGAGAATGTATGCGCCGTGATTACACTGTTCACCTGTCCAGAAATATTCTTTGTTCGCCAAGATTAAAGCCAGGCACTTTGCAAACACCGCTGTCTATACTTACTGTGGGGTGAGTAGCTGTAATTCTGAGGTGCCGACCCACATCAGCTCTCCACAGCAGGGTGCTATTACAGCCTCTGATACCAACAAGACTCTTCAGTAAACTTATTACCGCAACAGCCAGAATACAAGGCTTATATGCTCTGCCATTTCCTAGCACAGACTCAGAAATAGAGATACACAAAAGGATTGGTCCCAGAGAGCAGACTAAAGTCCACCAACTATAGAGAAGGGAGAAATAAACTAAAAGGCATTTGCTTCAATGGACCTGCATCTCTTCAGAAAATCCCTCGCGGATGTGCCATTTCTCAAGATGGATTGGGAAAAGCAGACCCAGCTGAACAAGTCCCCAGGAGAAATCGCTGTTCATCAATCATGAGTAGAATTCTGGGTGTTTCTGTGGCATCACAAATTTTTAAAGATTCAGTCAATAGCATTAATATTTATGATATGCTTTGAAAGCAGCGTTGCAGCCCCATCCAAGGTGACTCATGAACTGGAATTGCTCTGCTTGGTTGAGTGATGAGTGCTGAATGCGAGGGAGAGGAGGGATGGGGAGAGGGCTCCTGCTCTGCAGCGGTCTCCTCCACTCCTTCACATGCAAGTGGTAATTGACGCAGGGTACTAGGTGCTCACATAGTAACGTTCTCCTTGGGAAACTCGGCGCCACCGCCACTGTTAGGTGAACGGGCTGTGGACTGCAGCCTGGAGTGGTGAACACAGAGCTGGTTACAGGAGATATGATAGAGCATTTTCCAGGAGCTCAACTTCCATCTCCTCCCAGCCCGAGCAGCTTGCTTGGGAATGACAAGGCACAGCCCTCACTGCCAATGTCACTTGGTTACTTGGCTTCTCACTGTGGATGCAGAAAATATGTAGCTGTATGTTTATTTTGCTCTTGGATTTCTCCAGAGCCACGAGGATACAGTATCTTCAGAGGCCTGAGCTCAAATTCCAGCCCTTCATCCACTAGCAGTGTGACCTAGAACATTTTCTAGGATGAGCTCAAATTCCAGCCCTTCATCCACTAGCAGTGTGACCTAGAACATTTTCTTAGCCACTTCACCATTGAAAAGGGGTAAAATAAATCCTACCGTAGACACGATGCTGGGGGCCTTTGAAGACTGAAAGTATATAATTAACAGAATGCTTAGTGCAAGGTAAGCGAGCAGAAGTTAACAATTTCCTTTTATTTCCATCGTGTGTGCTTGACAACCAAAGAAAGAGGGAAGGGATTTAAGAAAAGAAATGGTATTCAGAATATCAAGCAGAAAAACATCAAGAGACTTGGGACAGCCGTGTCTGTGCTTGGTGAACAGAGTGGTTCACACCAATCTGATTCATACCAAAGTGTTGTGAACCACTCTGCCCACTGAAGATGGGACAACATGCTGCATTACATTTCTTTAAAAGGATATTCTTAATTATAATGTTGTTAGTTTTTTGGTATGTACTGAGGATTGAACCCAGGGACATTCGACTTCTGAGCTACAACTCCAGGCCTATTTTTCTTTTTTTTATTTTGAAACAGGGTCTCACAAAGTTGCAGAGGGCCTCACTAAGTTGTTGAGGCTGGTCTCAAACCTATCATCCTCCTGTCTCAGCCTCCCAAGTACTGGGATTATGAGCATGTGCCACCACACTTTGCTGATTACAACATATTTAAAATGGATTTTTATTAAAATTTACTTTTAAGGAGACATTTTACAGTGTTTGTGCTCTTTTTTCTACCATATACCACTAAAAGATAAAAGGCCATATTTATTTTATACACACACACACACACACAAACACACACACACACACCTGCACACATATGTATTCAATATATATGTATAGATTATATAATGATAGTCATGTGTCTTAAAATTCACCCATTAAAAATGTGCAGTTCAATGGTTTTTGGTATGTTCAGAGTTGTGTGCCCATTACTGCAGTCAATTTTACTTTTGTATGTGTGTGTGTGTTACTGGACATTGAACCTGGTGCATTCTACCTATAAGCTACTCTCCCATCTCATTTTACATTTTAGTTTTAAACAGGGTCTCCCTAAGTTGCTGAGTGTCTCGCTAAGTGGTGGAAGCTGGCTGGCAACCTATGGTCTTCCCGCCTCAGGGCTATTTTGCTAATTGCAATCTACTACAGGTTTTGCCACATGATTATAAAGCAAGCTTAGAACACTAACACCATTGGGGGAAAGTAGCTCATTCAAGATTAGGTGAAGAAAACTGTAGAGCCTTTAACAGAGAGCAGGAAAAGAACAGGCCAAATGGGATCCCAAGGCCATCATAGCTTCTTCTTCTGATCTCTCCAGCATTCCACACTTCTGGAAAATGTTTGCCTTTGGCTGATGAGGCAGCTCATTCATAGCAATGATTATAAGGTCCTGATCTCTCTCCAGGGGACTGCAGCTTGCAGATGGCGGCAGTTACTCACCACAAGGAGCTTCCCGGGCAGTAGAAAACCTAATGGGACAGAACCCGGTCTAATTTTCTGAGACGCAGCCACCCTGCGATTTTACATCCAATCTGAGCTCCCAGCTGGGTCTCCCTTGTGGGCTGTTCAGAATTCCATTTGAGTGGCAGCTTTGAGAGACTGGGCTCACTTCTGCAGAGAGGCGGCTGTGTCTTCTGGGCATGCAAGCTGCCCCTGTTATCTTTGTTAATTATTGAGTGTCTCAGTCAACATCCTTCCTACTGTCATCCAAAACAACTGAGCACACAACTTAAAGGAAGGAAGATCTACTTGCTCACAGATTTTGGAGATTTCAGGGGTTCAGTCCATGTGAAGCCAAGTTCTGTGGATCATAGGGCATGGCGGCAGGAAGGAGAGAGGGGCGAGAAAGAGAGAGAGAGAGAGAGAGAGAGAGAGAGAGAGAGAGAGAGGGAGAGAGGGCTCTGCTCTCACATCATGGAGGCCAGAAGCAAGAGAGGGCAAGCAAAAAGGGGATTCAAGAGACACTAGCACAGTCCCTAAGGCCTCACCTTCTCTAGTCACATCCCATCTGCCTAAGTCACCACCCAGTAAATCCATTACAGTGGACTCATCCATTGATGAGATTGCAACCCTCGTGGCTTAATTCCATCAATTCTGAAGCTTAATCCATGAGCTCTTCAGGGGACATTCTATAGCTAACCCTAACACTGGGTGGGGCAAGACTTTGTGATCCCTCTGACCTGACAAGGAATGAAGGTAGTGTTCTGAGCACAGGCCCACAACCAGAGTCTATATCTGCAAGGTTCCAGCCTCTGCAAGGTAACTGCTACCTAGAGAAATGGAATGTCAGACAACACGAAGCCGCTGTTTGCAGAAAAGGCCAGACATTTAGCAGTGGCACACACCTATCATCCCGTTAATTGGATGAGGATGAAACTGGAGGATCACAGCTTAAAGGCCAGCATCAGCAACTTAGTGAGACCCTCACCAACTTAGCAAGACCCTGTCTCAAAATAAAAAAAGAAATAAAAAGGGCTGAGGGGGTAGCTCAGAGGTAGAATGTCCCTGGGTTCAATCCCCTGTACTAACTAACTAGCTAACTAAATATTAAAAATAAAAATTATTATATTACTACACCAATAGTTTGTCTTTCAATCAGAGCTTCTCTGGGTCTTCTGCCTCTTCCTCAGTGTACTCCCCAGGGGCTAGCCAAAACAGGGTCATAGAACTCAGAATCTAGAGGGCAAGAGTTTCTCTAGGCACTTGAAGAGGGGTGATGGTGAAGAGCTGGTCTTCTTACATTTCATTGGCCAAAACTGGATCACCTGATATATTCTAGAGCCAATCATTGCTGGCAGGAGGATGGAGCATGCTGATTGGCCAGTCAAGGCCCACCTCTGCCATACACTCATCAGATTTGAGCTTTGGAGAGAATTTCCTCTCTGGAATAACCTGGAAGATGGTGGTCTTCCAAACTACAAATGTCTACCTTTCTACTTCAGCCTCCAGGCTACACATGTCTAGCTGTGTATTTCAGTCTCATCACTCTGGTGCAGTGGTCCTGCAGATAATCGCTTGTCTTCTTTGCAGAGCTGTCTGAGAGCCAAAGCCATAATGCAGTAACCCTAGATGTGTGGCAAAGATGTTAGAAACTCAGTAATATTATAGATGGTATGCCCACATGGCAAAAATATTATAGATGTTACATAGAATACCTGAGGTTTGGGGACCACCAAGATAATGTATAGGGCATTCTATTAAAAATATATCAAAGCCAACTGGGCATGGTGGCCCATGCTTGTTATCCTAGTACTTGGGAGGCTGAGACAGAAGGATTGCCAGTTCACAGCCAGCCTCAGCTACTTAGTGATGCCTTCTGCAACTTAGTGGGACCCTGTTTCAAAATAAAGAATAAAAAATAGGACTGGGGGTGTAGCTCGGAGAGAGAAGGCCCCTGGGTTCTCTCTCTCTCTCTCTCTCTCTCTCTCTCTCTCTCTCTATATATATATATATATATATATATATATATATATCTCAAAGTCTACAAACATTGATATGTTGCTTTTATTTAAATTTTTACTATTGTTGTGACATGTACAAGGAAGCAGAGCAGACGTGACCTTAGCACAAGGCAGCTGGCAGATGGCTGCAGACAAATTCTGGGATCCCTGCAAAGGTGGTGAATGGGATCACGCTGGGTTAGCAGCTCTGCACACAGAATCCTCCTGCTCAGAAGTCCAAACAAAAGACTTAAATCCAGTTTCCAAAGAAATCTCTACCTGTGGGTATTCTGAACCCCTGAATGGTAACTAGACCACCTGCCAGTGTGGCATGTAATTGAACATGGGACTCTTTGTTGTAGTCTTGGTTGGTTGTAATGGGTGTCTGTATATTAAAAATGATTATTGTAATTTTGCATTGTGCCCTGCTGTGAAAGTCAGATAGCCAATTCAATGTATAAAAGACAAAGACGACTTTGGCAGCCCATGATGGTTTAAAAAAAAATCCCTGCTACATATTGAGAGTTTCAGGCTGATATTTAGAGCAGATAATCCTGTCCAAGCCTCTGTGTTGGGTGATAGGAATAGCACCTGGTGAACAGGCAATGCCGTCTGAATGGAGCTTCTGTTTAATCGTGGTCCCTATGACAATGAAGACCTTCAGCAACATATTCAAATGGAACCCTTGGAGCGACCCTAGAGGATTTCAGTGGGCCCTTTTTAACTAGGGATGACTAGGCATGCAGAGTTTTCCAGAAACAAAACCCTAAGTCTGTGTTTTAAACATGGTATGGAAACATTTCTTCCACTGGAAGTAGAAAAAAAATGGTATACAGATTGGATTTGAAAACCTTTAAAACCCCACTAAAGACTTTGGACTTGAATCCCTAGAACAACTGACCACAGAACTTAGAGGAAAGAATATTTATTTCCTCACAGCTTTGGAGACTTAGAGGTTCAGTCCATACTTGGCCAGGTCTATGGAACTCAGGACATGACAGCTGGAAACAGAGAGAAGGAGAGCACGAGGCTTTGCTCTCACATCATGGAGCCCAGAAACAGAGAGAGAGGGAGAGAGGGAGAGAGGGAGAGAGGGAGAGAGAGAGAGAGAGAGAGAGAGAGAGAGAGAGAGAGAGAGAGAAGAGAAGAGAAGAGAAGAGAAGAGAAGAGAAGAGAAGAGAAGAGAAGAGAAGAGAAGAGAAGAGAAGAGAAGAGAAGAGAAGAAGAGAGAAGAGGAGAATAGAAGAGAGAAGCATATATAGCCCAAGGCCACATCTTCAGGGACCCCTTCTTAGCAACCAAGCCCCACTTCCAACATTGCTGCCTTGTTTCCATGAGGATTAATGGGACATTCCACATCCAAAACATTACACCCAGGATGGCAAAAGGAAGGCATGTGTATCACAAGTCCCTTGCACCTGTTCATGGAAGACATCACTAATGGATCTCAGCACACCTCTTTCCTGAGCCTAGATTCCCTCTCCTGGGGGACAGGGCTCCTAGAGCAGCCTCTCTGAATTGTTTTGCATAGATAACTCTGATAACACCTGCATCCTGTTCATGTTAGGATTTGCAGAGAGCTTGGAAGATGAATAATGACCAGAGAATGATGTCCATGAGGCAGAAGCTTGCAGGTTTGCAACAGATGGTTTGACACCTTGAAAAACAACAAAAACAAATAAACAAACAAATAACCAATGCCAATTCCTTCCTCCTGGCATTGGCATCTCACTGTCAAGGGAAGTATTATGCTGAGGTAAAAAAATTAAAGCTCACAGGGTAAATATAGTCCCAGGACTCACCTTGCTTCAACAGTGCTTTCTTGCTTTTTTGTTTTCTGGTTAGTAATCAGTGATGAAAATTCATAAGATTTTTTTTTTTACCTAAAACCTGGATCTGCTACTTCTCTTGATAATTCAGAGGCTTAGGGAATCTGGGCCATCATTCTCATGTATTTATACTTGTTTCTAGCTAGGAAGTAGTTTCGTCCTTAGAGTGAAATATGCTTATAAGTATTGGTGCAGAGACTGAGGTACCAAGTGCAGTGGCAGACAGCACGGATATGGAACTGGACCACTTGGTTTAGCCCTCACTTCCCTGCTGCTGTTTTAGAAACTGTGCTTGTGTGTTCCTTTTATCCAAATGCTCGATCAAGAAGAAAGGGAGCCCAGATTAGAGCAGGGTACGTGTAGCTCTTGTATTGCAAGCATTACCACAAAGCAAATTATGTAGCCACACAATCTCCTTTCAAAATAGCTCTTACCATCTCCTTTGCAGAGTCTATAAAGAGATACAGTATAAATACCCTAAGGAGGGGAGAGGAACAGGATAAGAAAAGAATAAAACCTTCTCAAATACCATCATAAATAAGTGATTTTGTTGTGGTAGTCGTCGTTTTGCTTTGAGAGAGTTATCAGCTCAGGAATCAAGCATTTTTGAGGCAATGAATTCCCCAGCATGGGGTCCTAATGAGAAAACTATAACTGCCTGGGGCAGAATATCTGATTTTTGAGGCAGAAAAGAAAAGCCGGAAGGAGGGGGATAAAGTGCCTATCCTGTTGTGTAAACAGAAAGTGAATTAGAGAGGAAAGCATTTATGTCCTATAAAGTCTGAGAGTCCCTTAAGTGAATGGGATTCTTTGAGAAGACAGAACTCACTGCTAATGGCCACTCTGCCTATTTCCTTACTTGGAAAATTCTAAGATTGTAAAGGGTAGAAGAACAGAGTCCCACTTGGTGAATGGGTAACCCTTGAGGCTCTGACTGCTGGCGTGATCCCGGGAGTCAGCTCCTTTCTGAGCATCAAATCCTGCACAAGACACCAGGAGGAAATCCTCACAGGTTCCACAGCACTGGAAACTCCTTCTTGCGTACATTTTCCTCCCCTTGTGTCTTTACCCTGACATGTCCCCATGACATTTGCTTCCCAGCAGTTTTACACGTCTGCTACTCCACTGTAACCAAAGGATCAAGTTTTCATTTGGATGAAACAAATACTTTCTGATACTTGGACATTCTATTCCAGCTCCCCAAACAAATATGGCTAATAGGCACACGGTTTCTGCTGGCTTATGTTAATTGTTGGCACCTCTGAACCTCTGTTCCATCTTTAAACTTGTAGCAAATCGACTTAAATGATACCAAGGTCGCTGTGTCTTTCAAGCATGCCAATCCACCATAATGCGTCTTTTCTCAGATGTTTCAAGCCGAGCCTGTCTTCCTAATAGAGAATGTTTGACGGCATATTATCTGCAGCAGTAGCCTGATTAGTTGCACCTGAAATTGATTCAGATGCCTCACGTGATCTTCCAAACCTCTTTTCAGAAACATCAAAGTCAAATTCTGTTATGTGACACTCAGTCAGTTAATATACACGTGACTGTGTTCATTAAGGTATTTCACTTGTTCCCCACACCACTGAGCTACGACACATTATTGGTACCATTTTTCTGAAGAACAGACCCTGTCCCAGATTTTTAAACACAGGGGGTTTATTTATCTTACTCTGTATTTTGAAAACATATTTTAAAGTAAACCACATCCATGTACATGTTTGCAAATATGAAGGAATCTGAGTATAATATTCTGTTTTGGTTTAATTTTCCCTAGGGTGCTACGGTCAGCTCCTGGATTTTGTTCAGCGATGGCTGAGTAACGCTCTTAGACATTTATGATCTCAAGGATTTTTCCATCATGGTCTCCTCGCTGGATGAAATAGTGGTGTCCATCCAGCCAAATCTCAAGTCCAAATGGCCAATTGTGGTTGCAGAGGGCGAAGGCCAAGGGCCCTTGATCAAGTTAGAGATGGTGATCAGTGAGCCTTGCCAGAAGACCAAGAGAAAAAGCATCCTAGCTTTGGGCAAAGGAAATGTCAAGGTCAGATTTGAACCGGGCACCAATGGCCACCAAGGAGGCAGCAATGACATCAAGGGCATCCACCGGGAATATAAAGACCACCTCAGCAACTCCCTGGAGAGAGAAGGAAGCCAAGAGTAAGCTGTGCAGGAGTGGCCCCAACATGGCGCCGCTGTTGGCCAAGAAGAGAGGACCAACAAAAGCACAGCACCGACTCTTCCCATGGAGGGGAAGGACAGGGCGGATGCCTTCACCAGCTTCCCCACTCAAGGGAAGGTACTGGAAACCAATAAACCCAGTGACCTCACCATGACCACAATCTCCAAGTCTGTTAGGGAGCTAACAGACTTGGAGATTGCTACAGCACATCATTGTTGCATTTTGATGTAAAACAAACACTGTTCCAGATTTTAAAATGCAGGGGTTTATTTATCTTTATCTGTATCTTGAAAACATATTTTGTAGAAAATCACATTTGTGTACGTGTTTGCAAATATGAAGGAACCTGAGTATATCATTCTTCTTTGGCTTCGTTTTCCTTAGGAAAATGTTATACTTTGGCTTATAATTTTGGTCTGGGATCTCCCCAGAAAGCTCAAGTATTGAAAGTGTGGTCCCAATGCAGGAAGTCTCAGAAGCGGGGCACAGCTGCAGAAACTGAGTCATTGCGGGGTGTGGCCTCGGGGACTGTTTTCCTGATCTCCTCCTCTTGCTTTGTCTGCATCTGGCTGCCTTGAGTTGAATGGTTTTTCCTCCACCATGATGTTTCTGCCTTGGAGTTGGCCAATGATGGACAATCCCATGAGCCTAAACAAGCTTTTTCTCCTCCTCAGTTGTGCTTGTCAGGTATTTTGATCATGGCAATGAAAATGTAGAGTAAAACAGGAGGTAAACAGCCACTCAAATTAGAAAGAATTTAAGTATTGTCATTTCCCTACTTGGTCTTTTGTAAAGCCTAGTGGAGATAGCTAGTCCTTGGCGTGCAAGTAGGTATGTATGAAAGGTAGCTGAATGTAGACACGTTCATTTGCAATAATCACTGCTCTTATTTTGATGAACAGGTGGAAAAGGCTGGAGAGGCTTCTGAAGTGTCTAGGGCATGCACTGTGTGACACAGGGTGCCTGAGGTCCATGGCCATGACACAGAGAGAGCCTTGTGGAATCCTGAGCCCCGCACCCCATTCCCCTCACCCTCTCTCCATGCATGTGCATTAACAGCTAGTTTCTTTTTCTTTTCTCTCTCCATTTTTTATTTTTTATTTTTTGGGTAGTGGGTATTGAAACCAGGTATGTTCTACCTCTCTGAGATATACTCCCTGCCTTTTATTATTTTTTTTATTTTGAAACAGGGTCTTGCTAAGTTGCTGAGAACCTTGCTAAATTGCTGAGGCTGGTCTTGAACCTGCAATCCTCCTGTCTCAGCCTCCCAAGTACTGGGATTATGAGTGTTATGCCACCATGCCTGGCTAATAGCTGGTTTCTTTTGCCTGTGGATTTTTTTTTTTTGTAAATATGAATAGGAGGGGAAAAAACACCATTTTCTTCATTGTGTGTTTTAGTGACACGTAAGTGATATTTACCAGGATTCCTTGTGTCCCATCATTAATTGGATGTCCATGCTTAGTGTTGATTTTCTCTGCCTTTTCTCATTTCTGTGTTTAGAGGCAGAACCTAGATTCATATCCCTTTTTTTACCACCCCTAGGTTTCCTTACTGAAATCTTGAAATCTCTTGCATCTCAATTGGGTAAGAGGGTTTATTTAATATATGAGTGGGCAATAGAAGAATGCCATTTAGTACATGTTCTTTTTTATTGGAAGTGTGTAGAGTTTGGGGCATCATTGAGAACTATAAACATGTTTCATTTTATTTTGATTTTCCTCTCTGACTACTATAACTTCATGGAGGAGCTAATGTGGTACATTTGGGGGCAAACAACTCTCTGTTAAACAACACTTAGTGATTTGCATCCTAGCATCCTGTGAACATCATGTTTTGGCATCAAGTATGAAATGTAAAAATAGTATTGACATGCACAAAAGGAAAATTCCCAGGGAACCTCTGCCAATGAGGCTTTTGATTTGCTGAATAAAAATAAAAAATAAATAGAATAATGTTTCAATTCATCAGTATGTTGAAATCCATCTACAAAGTGACCAGAAAATATTCTCGATTGTTTTTCTGTGAGAAACAAAAGATTCACAGGATGTTCACTGAGGGAGAAAAGCAATGTGAGCTCTAAAAAATAAATCACAAAAGAAAATGTCTTTTCCAAAGGCAGAGAGGCAACTGTTAGGGAAAACACTGACACCCGATCCAAGTGCAAAGAGGAAAGCATTTCATGATTCCTAAATCATGTGTGTGTGTGTGTGTGTGTGTGTGTGTGTGTGTGTGTGTATGTTACTGGGGATTGAACTCAGGGGCATTCTACCTCTGAGCTATACCTCCAGCTCTTTTTTGAATTTTGAAACAGGGTCTAACTTGGTTGCTGAGAGTCTTGACACATTGCTGAAGCTGGCCTTGAACGTGAGATTCTCTTGTCTCAGCCTCCTAAGTACTAGGATTATAGGTGGGCACCATCCTGCCTGTCTAAGAAGCAGACTCTCAAGCAGGCTTGAAGGACCTGCACGGATCTTGGGGGCAGATCCATTGCTTCAGTGACTGAAGATGCAGCCATCCAGAAATTCCTGGATGAGAATTTACCAGCCAGCTTCCTCTCCTGCTCATTACATAGCAGCCAGGAATTCCTCCTGTGTCTTTAGTCCACAGGACTGGAGCTTGGTGCAGACTGAGTATTAGTCACCAGCGATGCAAGTCTAGGTCCAGGAGCTGGTTGGTGTTCAGTGAACCCTGTAGGTTTTATAACCAGGGTTGAGAAGTGGAAGCAGGGCTGCTGAAATTTGATTCTTTTTTTTCTTTTTGCTCAGTTCAACTAGAGAACGAAGCCAAGAGACCTCAGTCATTGGCTGCAACATTCTTTAAAAAGATGGCTGGCACGTATCTGCGGAGGGCCTTCGCCAGCCTTACACACTCTCTCCAGCATTCCACGGGGAGGCCTTCCCTGGTGAAGAGCTTGCTAATTCAAACATCATTATTCAAATGAAGGCCGCTCCTTCTCAGAGGTACTTGCAATGTTCTCTCCATTCTAGTGCTTAACTTTTGGCCTGGGTTTAATGGGAATTCATTTCTGAAACCGGAGCATCTAAACTCAATTATGGGATGAATCATACACAGTCAGCGGGGCCGACTAGTCCATCTGGAAAGGGAGGGATTGGGGTGGGAGTTTGCACTGCGTGTCAGGAAGGCAGCCAGCTAAAACTCATCCAGCTCCAAGTAGAAAACCAAAGGGCTGAGGCTCCTTCACCATCATCCTTAATTTTTCTCGGATTTGCCACTGACCTGTAGCAGCTTAGCAACATTTAATCCATGTTTTCACGCTCTGAATATTTCTTGTGAATTACAAGTCATAGGGTTTTATTCTTCCTGGTTTTCTATATACAGGGCAGGTATCACACCCAACAAAGCAGAAACCAGGGTGGAAAAATTAATAGGCATGGTTAGTATCTGAACTGCTACTCCCAGAGAGGAGGGGTGGTATCATATGGTATTTGCCTGAATAGGGAGTGAGTTTAGTGGGTAAGATATCCAAGTGGTTGATCTGCAAAAAATAATCCTGAAAAAAAAAAAAAAAACACAACTAGGCAGAGATGAGTCCCCTTTGGTTCCCAGAATAGAAGAAGCCCAGGGATCCTGAGGCAGCCGTAGGTATTCTCAAGGGAGCTCCTTCGCTTGGGAAGTGTTTTGAGGCACAGAGATTTGGAGCCTCAGCAGTGCGAGCAGTCAACTTCTGAGGTCCCCATTCTCTGATTCAGAAGCCAAAAACAAAAGGAATGCAGAAATGCAGAAAGGAGCTAGAGTTTAAATATAAATGTGGTGTAGCCGGGCATGCCCATAGTCCTGGGACTTGGGAGACTGAGACAGGAGGATTGCAATTTTTGCAGACCAGTGCACAATAAATTAGCAGGCTGGTTCAAGCTAACTTGGTAAGACCCTGCTTCAAAATAAATAAAAGGGCTGAGGATGGGGGTGTAGCTCAGTGGTAGAGTACTCCTGGGTCCCATGCCCAGTGTCACAAACACACATGCCCAAAATAGATAAATCAATACATGGGTGCATTAAGTTGATAGAAGGCAAGAAGACAGGACAGTTGGTATTTAGCGGGTGGTGGGATGGGGGAATTCACAGCACCTTGCATATCTCCAGAAATTACCGTGGGTACGGAGAGGAAGGAAAGCAGATCTCCTATCTGTTATTTTTGCAAACAGCCTGGAGTAAGTCTCCTGAGTGGACTCATTAGGAAATCTAGCCAGAATGTTTGGGGAAGAGAGAACATCTGGGCAGGTACACAGATGCACCCTGTGCACCCTTTCTGAGGTGACTGGCGCCAAGTCTCCCCTTTGTGCATGGTGCTCGGAAGCTGGTACTCCCCCAGAAAGGGGCCTCCGATGTCAGGAGAGGGAGGTGGGGATGGAGTGCAGCTTGGTTTGCAAATGCTTCCTCTGGCTCTGGCTTCCTTTAGCTCAGGATTCTCTCTACTCTGCTGATGATACCCTTTGTCAAGCAGAAGCCTTCTAGATTGACAAAATCCCATTGATCTATTTTTTTTTTTTTTTTTTTTTTGCTTTTATTGTCTGTGCTTTTGGAAAAAAAAAATCATTGCCCAGACCAATGGCAAGAAGCTTTGCCAAATAGACCTTAATAATAATGGGAAAATAAAATAAGAAGAGAAAGCAAAAACACAGCCTGGGCTTCTCTGGGTCTACCAAGTCCACCACCAATAGTGAGATAGTGAGAGGCAGTCACCTTTCATCTTGATGCAGAATTGAAACCATCGTCTCCTTCCTGGAAAACCCCAAATCCTCTACTCTGTGCAAACACAGTTCCCTAATCTAGCCCACCGTCTCCCCCAGTTATACCTCACTTGACTCACACAACATATACTTTCTATTTTACAAAAAGAAGTCGTTTGAAAGGATGGTGGAAATGTTGGCTAAAATATTGACTACCAAGTAAATGTTCTTTGGATAGATAGCATATCGAAGTGCAAGAAGGTATACTGGAATAGTATACTAGAAAGAAAAAGCCTGCAAAGTGTAGGGTTTTTTGGGGGGGATGGAAGGGATGTACTGAGGATTAAACCCAGGAGCATTCTGCCTCTGAGTCACACACCTTCAGCCTATTTTATTTTTTTTTAATTTTGAAACAGGGTCTCACTAAGTTTCTAAGTTCCTGAGGCTGACCTCAAACCTACAATCTCCATGATTTGACCATATTCCCGTCCAAACCCTTAGTGCAGCCCTCAGCAACTCAGTGAGACCCTATTTCAAAAGAAAAAAGAATAAAATAAGGCTAGGGGTGCATCTCAGTGGTAGAATACCTCTGGTTTCAATCCGTAGTAACACACACACACACACACACACACACACACACACACACACACACACACACAGTCTTTCCATATTTATGTCTATTTTTCCCCATCAGTATTAGTCTCTCCTCTTTGAAAAATAAAATATCCCTTTTCTCTAATAACTTCATCCACTTCTGTTTTTAATGAAAAAACAAGGGAGCCACATTGCTAGTCACTGGGGTTTTTCACACATCTCCATGTGGGTATATAACTTTTAGTATAATAGACTCAAAAAACAGAAGGAATACAGAGGTTCAAAACGAAGTTCAGAAAAGAAAAACACTCTTTATTTAGAAGTCTATTTCTAAAGTACAAACGCTGCACTGAAAACACTTTGGTCTTGAAGTTCTTAGTACCTGCTGGAGGTTTCTTCCTGAATTTATATGGGTTGTGGTGAGATGTTGTTTATTTTTTTTTTTTAAGAAAATATATATATGTATGTATGAAGGCTCAGAGAAGAGTGTAATATAAACTTTCCCCCACTGGAGACCGGATGCTCTTACTATCTGGATGGGAAATAATAAGTCAAGAGCTTTAGCGCCCACTGGGGAAATTGTTCTTTCACTCCGAGAAGGCCGAGATGCTATCCATAGACAAAATGAGCCACTCTTTGTCTTTCAGGAGAGCCTTAAGTACTTCTGACTTTAACTGTTAGTCTGGGACCTTTTGTTATATACATATATATATATATATATTATATTTAATTATAGGTTGAGGATATTCTTTTTAGATATAGCAGAGGCTAAAAATAGAGTCAATCTTTTTATTTCCTGGGAAAAAAGATTCTCCCTCCCTTCCTCCCTCCCTCCTTCCCTCCCTCCCTTCCTCCCTCCCTCCCTCCTTTCCTTCCTTCCTCCTTTCCTTCCCTCCCTTCCTCCTTTCCGTCCTTCCTTCTTTCTTTCCTTCCCTCTCTTCCTCCCTCCTTCTCTTCTTTCTTTTCCTTCTTTTCCCTTCTTTCCTTCCTCTCTTTCTCTCTTTCCTTCTCTCTTTCCTTGTACTGGGACTGGAACCCAGGGCACTCTATCTCCAAGATACACACCCAGCCAAGCCCTATTTTATTTTATTTTAAAACAGGGTCTCACTAAGTGGCTGAGGGCCTCGCTAAGTTGCTGAGGCTGGCCTCAAACCTGCAATCCTCACGTCTCAGCCTCTCAAGGGCTGGGATTACAGATGTGTGCCACCACACCCAGCTACCATCTTACTTCTTTAAGATGTTCAACATCACAATTAACCAAACATCGTCCCCTTTACTCCTTTGGTCTGATATCAATGTAACAAATTGCTGACCTTCAAAACGTTGATATCTTATGGCAAGTTTAGAGCTAAACAACCCTTTACCTTTATGGTGAAAATTGATTCCCTTAGGGAAATAATAATAATAATAATAATAATAATAATAATAATAATAATAATGATAAATAACACTTCTAGATGTTGACAGTGCCTGCCTGATGCATTGAATTCAGACCTCTCTGGTTTCCCTACCAGGGGTTGGTGTGTGTGTGGTGGGGTGGGGAGAAGGGGTTCTTCCTACTTTTTAGTTCCATTCCAAAAAGTCCTTTTCACCCTGGTTGCTGGCATGCAGCTGGGAGCGACATCCCGAGTGGGCATCTGTGGGCCCGCACCTCCTGTCACTCGGTCCTCGGTCCTTCTACTTCATTATTCTGCTCATTGAGATTCCTGCAGCGACCCATGTGTGCAATGGCACTGAGCCGACCACTTTGTAGCTGTTGGCAGGACTCCTCTGTGGTGCCAGCCTGGGGCAGCCTCACGCATGCCCTGAAGACGCTGGTGTTGGCTGACTGCAGGAACCAGGACCTGACGTCACGGCGTGGGTGTGGCCTGTGCTGTGTCCCCACAGCCTGGTACAGTTAGCCTCCACGGGGAAACTTATTTCCAACCTCATTATTGCAAAGTACACCTTGGATTCCAGACGCAAATTATTTTATTTAGTGTGTGTGTGTGTGTGTGTGTGTGTGTGTGTGTGTGTGTGTGTGTGTCTGTGTGTGTGTGTGGTGCTGGGGACTGAATCCAGGAATCCAGGAATATTCTTCCAGCCCTACATGTTTTTTTTTTTTCGGTACTGGGGATTGAACTCAGGGGCATTCTACCTCCGAGCTACACCCCCAGCCCTATTTTTTATTCTTTATTTTGAAACCTAGTCTCACTAAGTTGCTGAGTGCCTCACTAAGTAGCTGAGGCTGGCCGCGAACCTGGATCCTCCTGTCTCCGCCTCCTGAATGCTGGGATTACAAGCATGCACCACCACGCCTGGCTACATTTTTTTTTTTTTTTTTTAAACAGCCAGAGCTAAGTAGTGGAGGGCCTCACTAAGTTTGCTGAGGCTGGCCTCAAACCGGTGATCCTCCTGTTTCAGCCTCCCAGGTACTCAGAAGCAAATTCAAGATCCCACACTGGTTATGGTCTTACTTACCCGTGAAGATGCGGGCAGGCTCCAGGACATACAGAAGGTGGGGGCTGGAAGCAAAGAATTGACTAGTAAAGAAACAATCACATCTAGCAGAAAAGAAGTGGTTCTAAGACACTAAGAAGACACAGCATTTCACGTTATTTAATATTAGAAAGGACATCATAAATAAAACTGCCAGCATCTCGGGAGGAAAAGGCATTTATGCTGAGACAACAGGGAATTAACGTTGGCAGCGCTGACTGTTTGTCACACGTGTTTATACAGCGTGATGGATCCTCACAAGTGAATGTGTATATCAGCCCTGGGTCCCGGAGGCAGATCAGGCAGACTTGGGTTTGTGAGAACATGAAGGTGAAGGTGAGGTCCCCCAAGGCACAGTCTGATAACTGGTCCACCGAGAGGCAGTAGCCCCAAGCAGAAGGAGGATAGGGAGGAAACCGCTGCAGCCGGCAAACAGGAGCCCATGGCCGCTGCTCCACCGGATGGTTCATCTCAACCTTGGATAAGGGAGGAGCCCAGCTCAGCCAGCACAGAGCTTTTGGTGGCCCCACGTGCTGAGCTCAAGAGTATGGAACTCGTTCACCAAACTAATGGCTTAAGTCAGCCCCCTCCGCCACCCCTTACTACCCTCCAAACCCCAGGTCCACAAGTGATTAAAAGTCTGAGGGTTGAAAGAGGAAAGAGAAAAATCAAGCCAGGCGTGGTGGCACTTATGCCGGCCATCCCAGTACTTGGGAGGCTGAAATAGGAGGATTGCAGGTTTGAGGACAGCCTCAGCGAGTAGTGAGGCTCTCATCAACCAAGCGAGACTCTGTTTCAAAATAAAATTTAAAAAGGGAGGTGGGGGTGTAGCATGGAGGTAGAATGCATCTAGGTTCAATCCCCAGTACCACACACACACACACACATACACACACACACAAAAAAAAAACAACAACAAAAGAAGGAAGGAAGGAAGGAAGGAAGGAAGGAAGGAAGGAAGGAAGGAAGGAAGGAAGGAAGAGAAAGAGAAATGGAAAGAAAAGAAAAAAAAGAAAGAAATACTTTCACCCAAAATTCACAGCCAGAGACAAACCCAACTAGGAAAGGGGAGGAGGGTATAATGCACCTGGGCTCAATCCCCAGTAACTAACACGCACACACACACACACACACACACACACACACACACACACCTAAAGTCAATCATCTGTGATAAAAAAAAAACCTTTTCAGTGCAGCTCACATCCATCCATCACTCACTCACTCACTCCACCCCATGACAATGGGCTGATCAAAATTCCTCCAGGCGGCCTGTCCGGTTTTGCAGTCCATTTATCGGGACAACGTGAGCTGGAAGATGAAAGCCCAGAAGCTCATTATCACCACGAGCTCACTTGGAAAAGTTTGGGGCAAGTTCCGCAGTAATTAAGATTGCATTTGAATAATTCGAGGGACGTGTGTGTGTTGAGTTTATTGTGGAGCTGCTGCAGCAGCAGAGAGAGACAGACCCACAGCACGCCCTCCTGCGGAATGCCTGGTGGTGGTGGCGGGCCTGCCCGTCATCATTTGCGGGAAGAATTAGAAGTGTTATTTTTAACTCCCCATTATTAGAGGGAACATGCACATCTGGAACATTGTGAGGAGTGATTATTAGCTGTTCAGCTGAAAAATAGCCCGCGGCCCATAGTGCATCATTTTCTAATTATTTTGATATTTTTCGATGCCTTAAATACCAGAGGCATATAACATCCAGCTCATTTAATCTCTCTAAATTATACTTTCCCCATCTGTCGTGGTCTTACAGTTTCATAAAACCTCTACTTCTTATAAGCTCAGTAAAATTCTGAAGAATATTGAAGGGGCTCTGTTTCAGGTTATTTTATATACATATATATGTATTTTTGTTTTCTTGGGAAGTAAATTGATATAGTCAGAACTAGAAAATAATTTCCATATTTTTCAGTCTGCTAAAGGAGCTTGGGGATTTTTTACAAGGCCACTTAGCAAACTGACAAAAAGAAATGTACTTTTTTATGCTTTTTTCTTATGAGATAGTCCAAAATGCTGCGGTATGAGAGAGTTGTACCTTCACTGAAAAATAGAAAGAAACCAAGCAAAATGGGCCTGGTGGTACATGCCTGTCATCTCATTACTTAGGATGCTGAGACAGGAGGATTGCAGGTTCGAGGCCAGCCTCAGTAACTTAGCGAGATCCTCTGCAACTTAGTGAGACCCTGTTTCCAAATAAAAATAAATAAATAAAATCAGTCTGGGAGGTGGAGCTTGGGAGGTAGAATGCCCCTGGGTTCAACACACACACACACACACACACACACTCACAGCTGCCCTCCCATATCCAGGCTAGATAGATTTCAGCCATGGAATGAGCCAATGAGTCAGCACTCCGGCACACAGGCACACGTCGGGACATTCTGAAATAGGTTGAGCTTGCGCTTGAACAATTCGAGGAACACTCCTGTTGACTTCACCAGGCAACTGCTTTCAGGAAACCCACAACAGTGGGATTTGTGCTGGCCAGGAGAGGGTAGTTGTGCTAAGGTCAGTGTGGTGTGAACACCACAGCGGGAGATGGTCTACAGATCTATTTGTCCTGATTTATTTTTAGTTAATTAATTTACTTTTTTCTCTCCTTTTTTGGTGGTGTTGGGAATGGAGCCAGGGACATGCTGCCTCTGAGTTACAACCCCCAGTCCCGTTTTATTTTACTTTATTTTTCTATTTTGAAATAGTCTTGCTAAGTTGCTGAGGGGCTTTCCAGGTGATCGAGGCTGGCCATGACCTCAGTTTTGTTGGAAATCTCCCAACACAATCATGTACCAGTGATAACAAGTAAATATCCCACTGGAAGGTTCTATTACAAAAAGGGTTCTGTCATCTCACATAATAGGACTTCTAAAGCTGCATGATCACATAGCTGGTTTAGAAGCTCTCTCTTAGGGATTTTTACAAGGTCACTTATCAACTGGTAAAAGGAAATATATTTTTGTATTTTTCTCATGCAATATTAAAAAAAATACTATGGTATTAGAATGCCAGAGTTTTTTTTTTTTTCTTTTTTTTCCCGCATCCTTTTGTTTTAGAGTCTTCATCCTACTGGCTTGACCCCTCTGTTTGTTACTTCTTGCCCCTCAATGGCTGCCAGAATTCCCAGCGTCATACTCCTACACAACTATGTTCATCAGAAGGACAAAATCAGGTTTCTACATGTCATTCTCATCAACCATGGAAGAATGTCTTTGGAGAAGTGGCCAGGGAGGTTTCCCTACAGGTGCCTCTGATGGAGGTGCAGTCAACTGCCCGGACAAAGGAGATCAGAGAGCCTCCTCAGTTAGTGAGTTCCAACAGCAAGGAAGAGGAGGGAAGGAAGGAAAGAAGGAAGGAAGGAAGGCAGGCAGGCTTGCTTCTACCCATAGAAAAAGTAAAACAAAGAAGAAGATGGAGGAGGAGGAGAAGAGAAAGGAAGGATGGAAGAAAGAAAGGAAAGAAGGAGGAAGAGAGAGAGGGAATGAAGGGAGGAAGAAAGACTTCTACCCATAGAAAAAGTAAAACAAAGGAGAACAAGATGGAGGAGGAGGAGGAGGAAGAAGAAGAAGGGGAGGAGGAGGAGAAGAGGAAGGAAGGAAGGAAAAAAGGACGGAAGGAAGGAAGGAAGGAAGGAAGGAAGGAAGGAAGGAAGGAAGGGATTAGTGATTTCTACCTGCAGGAACAAAAAAGTAGACCAGCTGAGGGTATATAACAGAAAAGGCTTTCCCTGCATACCTAGACCTGATTAAAGCAACTTTTGTTCTCAAGAAGTCCTTTTTGATCCATAAATTTCACCAATTCAAATGCCCTTAGTTTGGATAAGGATGAGGTATAAATTAAGAAAAAATTCATAAGCAAGGAAAATATTTCTAAGTTAATAGATAAATGGAAAAAGTATAGAAATGCCACAACCAATTCCAGGGTATAAATAAGAAAGCCCTGTTTATTTATATTGCTCTAATAAGATCGTGATGGTTCTGTATTATCTGGTTGTTAAGAAGATGCAGGAAAAAAATAAATGTGGCTTGATGTTTCATAATTGTCTTTGAAATATACTAGGTATCATATTTGACAGTGATTATTTTACATTCGGTTTCAAATCTTTAATAAATTCAAATTACAACTAATGGAGAATTAATGTTTCGTCAATTAGCATGGTATGAAATTCTCTGTGCTTCTAATCTCAATTCTCAATAGAGGTTTCTTTGAAAAGAAAAAATTAAAAATACACGAAAAGGGAGCGTCTCCTTTGGGGAGGAGAGCTAGCAGTTGGTCCTGCTCTGCTGTACCTAGGACTTGCCCACTCTTCTAGAAGAACAGATTCTCAGCCTTTTGCATGACATCTCAGGCCAAAGATGAGAAAAATAAACCAGAAAAAAATTAAAAAATGTGTGCCAGGCTCTCCTAAGTAAGAGGATGGGCGCCTATACTGTGACTTGCCCTGGGGAAAAGCTCAATTTGGTGCACCTTGCATACTAATTGCCACCTCCGTGATACAAAATTATGCCTAAAATGCAGAGATCCTAATCCATCTGGCCGGAATTGATTGAGTGTCTTTCTGATAAAGACAAGAAAAACTAACAATAGCAATGAGGGTTTCTCTGCTCTATCCCAGGTTCTAGAGTATGGTTTAACACATTCTTTAATCATGCACACATTGTCCATGAAATAGAACATATGCGTCCCAAGGGTCAGTGCTCAAGAGTCCTTTTCAAGTGAGGTAGAGTGGCACTTGCTTGTAATCCCAGGACTTGGGAGGCTGAGACAGGAGGATCTCAGGTTTAAGGGCAGTTTCTGCAGCATAGTGAGACCCTAAAAACATCTGGGAGTGTAGTTGGAGGTAGAATGTCCCTGTGTTCGATCCCCAGTACCGAAAGGAAACAAAGAGTCCCATTCATAGTCCCTCACTACCTCACATCACCGCTTAACACCTTTGTGCAGTGGACTGTCTCTTCTGTTTTCTGTTGCTGTCAAAAATGAACTTTACATAGGAAATATGATGTAAATGAAGTCTGATTGGTCAGGGGCAGACATGTGGTACAAGTCTTGGTCACTTGGGATTGGCTTAAAATGGGCATGTGACCCTGTAGTGGCCAATGAGGCAAAAGGAGTCAGAGGTGGCAGTTTTGGAGAGGAACAAGCAGTAATAACAATAACAAAAGAAAAAAAAAGATAAAAATAGAGAAGCCAACATAAACAACTAAAAAAAAGAAAATATTACAAGAAAAGTAGAATAAAGCCTTCAACATGGATCCCTTTCTTCTTTTCTTTTCTTTCTCTGTCTTATCTTTCCTTTTCTCTTTTCCAAGTATCATAATGTTTATTGATGGATACACCCCAGTCCTATTTTTTTAAATTTTGAAGTAGGGTCTCACTAAATTGCTGAGGGCCTTGTAAAGTTGCTGTGATTCTCTTGTCTCAGCCTCCCTCCTGGGAGGGGTGTGCTACCACACCCGGCTACAAGCCAATATTTTTATGATGAAAATCACAACAATTTGTGTGTTTGGGGACTTACAGTGGAGTTGCAAGATGATGTCAGAGAAGAAAGATGTGGCACAAGGCTTATGTGTTCATGCCATTTGACTTAGGAATTAGTCTAGAAACAGCGTCGGGGTTTTTAATGGATCCAGCCACATTGTAGGCATAGGATGCCTCTCTCCTTCTCCCTCTATTCCTTACAAGTGCTCTCCTGTTTTCAGTCTTCAGTTGAACATTCTTATAATTTTCCCCATAATTACTGTAATTGTACTACTATCTTCTTAATATTGATTCCAAAAATCTTACTTTACTTAAATTTATTTGAAAAAGACAATTTAAACTACCTTGGTACTATGAATGAAAAGCCATTATCATTTGTTAAGAACAGGATGTAATTATGGAAGTAAATACAATACATCCACGAAAAGTACCGTATGGACATTTATGGAAACATCACAGAGAAACCCATTCATCTGTATAATTAATATGAGTTAATAATTTTAGCAAATGAAAACAGATGAATGCATTATGAAATTATGGGACACACACACAATGGAATTCTACTGGCCAATAAAGAAGAGCAAAATTACGTCATTTGCAGGAAAATGGATGGACTTGGAGAAGATCAGGTTAAGTGAGATAAGCCAGTCACAGAAAGTGAAGGGGCCTATGTTTTCTCTCTTGCGCTGAAGCTACAGAGTAATAGTGATACAAGAGCGGCTATAGATAATGGAGAAGCCCCAGTGGAGCAACGGTGGGGGTCTAGGGAAGGGTGAAGAAGGGAGGGAGAATTAATGGAGAAAAAATTTCCACTGAAGTTTTGTACATATGTGAAATTGCCAATGCCAACCTCACATTATCATGCATGGAAAAGGGGAGGGAGTGGGGCGGGAGCTGGCGGGGGGAGGGGTTGGGGGCGCTCACCAAGTGCAGTGTGCATGTGTGTCCCTACCGCTCTGAATTTCATTATCATGGGAGACTACAATGCACCAATAAAAGTGTTTACAAAAAGTAGATAAACACAGAATATCATTAGCTAGTGGTTGCATCGCATCCTAGTTCAGCTTTCAGCCTGAGTTCTTCCTTTCTGCCAGAAAGGAGAATTGGAGAGCAGAGGAATATGCAGATATAAAATCCTCAGAAAGATAACTCCATGATGTAGCCAGAAAAGCTCAAAGGCTGATGCAAAGAAATGGCTTGGTTACAGTGTGATTTTGTATAATTAAACTCTGCCTTTGAGCCATGTAGAAACCTTCCCCCAGGAGGAAGGATCCTCCCTTTGACTGAGCAGGTTGGAAGCCTACAGTGATTGGCAGCACCGGGCCCTCCCACATTCCAGGAGACCTATCATGATTGGCCTAATCCACATGAGGTAATCCCATTTCCTTGTTAGTTAATGGTTGGAAGTAGGACATGTGACCCAGTTTTGACCAACCAGACACTAGGACATGTCTTCTGGTGCCTTCTGGGAAATATTTTCCTCTGATACATGGGATGTGGGATCCCTTGTGCTTTCCCCCTGTCCTCTATCCTATTTTAGAGGCTGTTCTCAAAGGGAGTTTTAGAAAGATAGCAGAGGTCTAGGCTGTTGGTGGCAAAACCAATTCTGATCTGGACTCCACACTTCTTTTCTTGCTTGTTTGCTTGGTACCAGAGACTGGAGCCCAGGGACATTCTACCTCAGAGCTGCACCCTCAGCCAGCTTTATTTTTTTATTTTGAAACAGTGTCTCCTACCTGAGGATCTCACAAAAGTGCTGAAGCTGGCCTCGAACCTGAGGTCCTCTTGTCTCAGCCTCCCAAGTACTGGGATTATAGGCATGAGCCACCACGTCCGGCTCAAGGATCTTATTTTAGCATCTCCATGCATGGTATAAAGAATTGGGGAATAAACATTAGAAAAAGTATAGAGCTGCACACAAGCCTAGAATACCTGTTCTGGTGCAGTGGTGCGGTGGCTGAAGCCCTGAAGAGACTTCCTCTTATTTCTTCTATCTTATTTATCATGCAGGGAGGACTCTGCCACTCAGAGCTAGAAATTAATACCACACCTGTATGATATGAAATGGGGACATGAGGCTATAAGGCGAAGACATTGGGGCCTCAGAACGATCTCTATTGATTGAGTTAAAGGGATTGGACTCAGGCAGGAGGACACACTCCCCACCTGAGATCACTGCAGCTCCTAGCCGCTGAGCCAGGGGGAGGACGGCTGAGAAACCAGATGTCCCGAGCTCCTGATTCTGTGTCTCTTAAATGCCTTGGAATTATCTGTGACTATCGACAGATTGACACGCACAGATTATCTCCAACGCGCAGATATGGTGGGCTGTTGCCATATTCCCCGAGTTAATTTATAACTGGAGATAAACATTTCAGTCACTTACTCTGCACGGTTGGAAAGGCAGTTAGTAAATCCGTATGTGATCCTAGGGGGCATTTTGAGGATGTTCGCTGGGAATTACAAATGCTCCCAGTAATATTTCTCTCCCACTTCCACAGTGGCATTATGGGCAGGCATCTGGGATGAGCTTCCTGGCATCTGTCAACCTCGGTCCCTCTGGGGTGATGGCCCTGGCCTTCAGACATGGTTCTGAAACTGTGCATTGAATCTAAATAAGTGTTTTGTTGCCTCCCAGAAAGAAGAAGAGGAAAACACAGGTTATGGACTCAAATCTCCTATGATGCATCTAGAAGCCACAAAGAGTAGAGACAGGGATTTTAAATGTCTTCTTTTTTTTTTCCTAGGGATTGAATCCAGGGTCATTTTGCCTCCAAGCTACACCCTATCCCTTTTTTATTTTTATTTTTTATTTTGAAACAAAGTCTCGCTACATTACTGAGAGTCTCCCTAAGTTGCTGAGGCTGGCCTCACACCTGTTACCCTCCTGTCTCAGCCAGTGTGTAATTCCACTTCCCACTGGTTGTCATTAGGATTTGGGGCCAGTGGAAGGTGTGGACACTGAGTTAAGAGCAATGTTAGACCTTTTGCAGAAGTTATGTCCATATCCAAAGGGGGTAAACGAAAGACAGACTCCGAGAACCAGCGATTCCGAGGGGGAGACGGGAAAGGCCACCTTTGCTTGGGAAAGTATCTAAAAATGTCAATGAAAGTGCGGTCCAGGGGAAGTTCCCCAGCGAGCCTCACTGGGTTCCCATCACCCCAGCAAGGACCTGGCGAGTCTCTGGCAGTGAGATGCCCTGGGATCACTGCAAATCAACTGAGCTATGGAGCCAGGTACAGAGATGGTGATGGCCCCAAGGTCAGGTCAAGGTTGAGGCAAGCCTTGCTTGCTCTTGTGGCTCTTCGAAACCTGGGTGTAGGGGCATAGTCTCCTTAAGGGACATCCCTGCATTTGGATAAGATGTCGGAAGTTTAAGTGACCTCAGAGCAAGTGAAAAATAGCGGCTGTCTCCTTGTCTAGAAGCTGTCCATGCTGCTGTGTCCTTTGTCTCAACTCTGGAAACTTAAATTTTTTATTATTATTATTACTTAGCTCAGGCCTTCATTTTAGCTCATTTACAGATGAGCATTAGGAAAGAAGAGTGAAGTTGGGTAAAAATAAAATCCCTTATTTTGCTAATGAGAGACATCTGTTTATTCCTCTATTTTTTTTTTTTTAATGTGTGTTTGCTTAATAGGCAAGTTTTTTAGAAATGCCAATCAAGGTTGCCATGACTTGGAAAATGTATCAGAGTTACAGCCATTTTTTTTTTCCTTTTTGTAATTAAAGATGCATTTTTAAAAAGCCACTGTTAGTCATTGGGATGAAGCCCGGAGAAGCAGGTTTAACAGAATGGGATGAAAGGCGGGGCTTGGAATGGGAGGGGCATGTGGTCTTTGAATGGTACCATAGAGGTATCCATTTTCTGACCCCAGAACCTGAAAACATGCCATTTTACATGGGATATAGGATCTTGCAGATGTGCAGAAGCCTGCGACTTTGGGATGGGGCGACAGCTCTGGAGCAACTCCCAAGGTCCCTATCAGACAGAAGCGGGAGGGTCATGACAAGAGCTATATGTGGACAATCTGGAGGATGCCAAATATCTGCCTCTCACCTCAAGCCTCCAGAAGGAAACTGCCCTGCCTGCCTGCACCGAGAAAGCAGGACTTCCAATCTCCAGAACTATAAAGGAATACATTTGTGGTGTCACTAAGCCAGTAAGCTGGTGGTGGCTTGCTCCAGCAGCAATAGCAAGTGAAAATAGTCTCTACGAGGAGCAAATGTTATTAACAAGACCTTTCATTGGCAGATGGACCAGGAGAACAGCCGTTAGGACCATCTTCCTTCTCACCAAGGATGCTAATACAATGAAACTAATCTTAATAATGAGCTGCTTTTTTTTTTTTTTTTTTTTTCAGTACTGGGGATTGAACTCAGAGACATTCTACCTCCAAGCTATACCCCTAGCCCTATTTTTTTATTCTTTATTTTGAAACAGGGTCTCACTAAGTTGCAGAGTGGAGTGCCTCACTAGGTAGCTGAAATCAAAAGGCCAACTGGGAAAAGTCTAAGTTACTAAAACAAGGAAATGCACATTAGGAACTTTGGGATGTCAGCGCTGAATTTACGTGAAGATTTAATAAATGCCACACAGGCAGAGAACTTGGTGATGTTTTGGGGGGAGGAAGATTGGCAGAACCATTTGCTTCTATAGTTATGATTAGCATTTATGCACAAATAATATGCCATTCTACAACATGTTTTCATCTTAATTTAAATTTCCTCTGTCCTTCATTCTCTGGCCCAGGAAACCCTTTTATCTCAGAGGGGATAAAGGTGTGGTCGATTCCAGGTGAAGATAATCGTCCACGCATTCTGCGCCAATAGTGGATTCTAAATTAATGTGGCTTTACAGAATTTGCAAAATCACTAATGACAATCTCTGGCTTGAAGTTTGACAGGGAGCTGCGGCACATTTGGGCCACCTGCAGGTGATTTTGTAAACAGTTTGCATGCATTTCACTGCTCTCAAGCAGAAATAATTATTGCATTATTGTTATTATTGTTGTCATTATAAGAATCTGCTGAAATTGATGCCTAATTGCATCAGAGCTGCCTACATGATTGGATGTAAAATTAAACTTGCAGCATCCAAGGAAATCTCCTTCGATACTGTTAATTTTCACCTGATCCCTTCTCCCCTCCTGGATCTCAGCTCCTGACGCCGTGCTAGTCACTATCTTGGGTGAACGTTCTTTACTTCTACTGGTCTTTTTATTCATCTAGATGCAGCTGGGTGCGCTGTTTGGGGCTCATTTACATAGGACGTACAGGACGCCTCCGTTCCATGGCTGTCTGCTGAGCCAGGTGGTATCAGGAATGGAGTTGGCTTCCTCATTTGTGGTTGATTATCCTTCCTTGATTAACCCTCCTTGCTGGCTCTGCCATTTCTTTGGGAAGCTGGTGTCCCAGGTTATGTCTTCCTTCTCCTTCCTGACCTTTTTCCCAGGATGCAAGGGAAGGGGGTCTTTGAAACATAGAGGAGGTGAGGAGGATCCTCCCCTGGTACAAAGCATATCTAGCCATCTTCTGTCTAGGGCCTCACCTGCAAACACTGATTGGCCAATCTCCTGCTTCCCAAGTGGCTGCAGCTAGATCAAATCAGAGTGAAGACTTGGGTTTATTGCAAATTAATGACTCCAAGTGTAAGTGTGATTCCCCCTACCATAGCCAGAAGAGCCCCAGCTTGACCTGTCTTTAACATTGGTCTTCAGCAGGATTTCACCAAGTAATTCCTTTGGTGCCAGGTGGCCATCACTGCTTTTTTGTTTTGTTTTGTTTTATTTTGTTTTGCTTCTGCAAAAGCTTGGGTTCAAGGAACAGAGAAAACTTACCTAAGCTCAGGTGGCACCAAGAGGGCAGTGGCAGTGGGGTGGGGAGGGGACAGGCCACCTTCCCCATCACCTCTCTCAAAAAAAACAAAGGTGACAATTCCATCTTTAAATCTTACAGGAGTTTTCTCAAAAGCCATCCATTGAACTTTAAAAGGAAAGTTGCATCCTGTTGGATAGATTTCTGCACTCTTCTTCAAAATCCAATGAGAATATTTTCCTATGCTGGTTCCCAGATTCTAGAGCAAGCATGAGCTCTGTGGAATATGTGGTCTTTTAGGCCATCTGTTCCTTATCCACCAGCACGCACCTGCCCAATTCCCACCTCTGCATGGAAATTTCTGGGCTAAATAATTATGCATTGATTATCCCAGAAATGGGACAGTGGTTTTCAACCTAGAGTTTAGGGACCTCTGCTTTCTGTGCTGTGTGGTGTGTGTGTGTGTGTGTGGTGTGTGTGTGTGTGTGTGTGTGTGTGTGTGTGTGTGTGTGTGTGTTTCTGAGGATTGACCCCAGGGTCATTCTACCTCTGAGCTACACCCCTAGCACTATTTTATTTTATTTCATTTTTTATTTTGAAACAAGTTCTCACGAAGTTGCAGAGGGCCTTGCTAAACTGCTGAGGCTGGTCATGAACCTGAGGTCCTCCTGCGTCAGCCTCCCAAGTACTGGGATGACAGGTGTGTGCCACCGCACCTGTCTGGCACTTTTTCCTACACTTAATTACATCCTACTGAGCTCCATTCATCCTAAGAATTATTTAAAATTAATTCATGCCTATCCCTGAGCCTGGCTTTGTGCATGAGTGTAAGGACACACCAAGCCCAGGATCAGCCCCCAAGGTGTTCACAGTCCAGGAAAAGCGATGGCCCTGTACACCTTCAAACTTGCAAAATCCACAGTTTGTGATCATCACTTTTGGCTTTTCACTTCCCTGGGATGGATTTCTCTGAAGTTGTTGTACATTTGTAGTCATTTCTCTTCGGAAGATCGATGGGGTAAGACGGAATGCTAATAAATTAGCAGCCTGGATGTGACAAGATGTCGTCAGATCACAGTAGATTGTCACCACTAGGGCCATGCCACTGGCTTTTCCGTGACCATTCATCATTGCTCATAATTAATTACAGCCCTTAAATCCAAGGCGTCGTTTCAGAGATCATAAATAATGGAAGCCTTTCATGTTGGATTATCAATTTATACTATTGTGAACGCCTCTTCCTTTTGCTCTCCAGAAAGCACCCAGTGTGTCTTTGTGTACAAAATTTTAATTAACATTCTTAGGTCTCACATGCTTTTTATTCTTTCCTGAGCCAGGAAAAAAATATATAATTTCTTGAGTATTGTCTGCCCTTCCAACCCAAAAGAAAGACATTAAACATTGACCTTGGTGTGGGCAGAACATTAATTAGCACAGGGACAAATGCCCAAGTGCCTTCAGGTGCAATCAAAGACACAGTTGTTTTACTTTCCAGTATCAAGTTGTAGAGAACAGTTATCCCCGGTGTTCAATCGCGTAACTGGAAAAGGACAAACCCTGGAGAATGGCTTCCTTAGACAGGGCATTCTGGGAATGATCAAGTAAGAGATGTGTCCTGTTCTTTGTTATGAATTGTGAGTTTTAGTCGACAAGACCTAGTAGGTAAAGGTGGCTGTTCCTGAGATTGCTGAGGTTACAAAATAAAATAAATAAGGTATTAAGTGAAGGCAGGAAAGGTTTCCAGATCTTACCATGCAACACAGATGAGGGACTGAGCTTCTCTCTCCCCTCCTGTGGACTCCTGTTTCCCTCAACACCAAAACCAGTGGGCTGTGGAAATTCAGGTCCCCAACCTGTTTTTGTGACCCTTATATCAGAATCTTGGAAAAACCAATGCTCTTCCCCATCTCACTGCAGACAAGTGATGAATCCAAGATATATGCCTCTTTGTCAGTATACAGGATCTGTCAAACCTGGATATCATCTAACATAAGTAAAACAAACAAACAAACAAAAAAACACCATTTCCCAGCCGGGCGTGATGGCACATGCTTGTAATGCCAGTACTTGGGAGGCTGAGACTGGAGGATCACAGGTTTGCAGCCAGCCTCAGCAATCTGATAAGCTCCTCAACAACTTAGTGAGACCCTGTTTCAAAATATAAAATCAAAAGGGAACTGGAGGTGGAGCTCAGAGGTAGAATGCCCCTGGGTTCAATCCTCAGTACCAAAATAAAGAAAAAACAAAAAGTCAAAAACTTCCCTCCTCTCACCACCAGACACAGGAATTAGGAAATACAAGGTCAAAGCCACTCAGATCTAATGCTTTCCTAAATGGCATTTGATCCAATTTTAGAAAATTTTATCAACGGAATAGTTAATAACCATCAACAGATTTTAACCTCCTGTGACATTTCATAGTAAATGAAAAGAGAGTAAGTGATTGGCATCTGGAAAACATTAGAGAGAAGAGTTGAATTACTAGCTTCAATCGGGGAAATGTCAATTATAAAGGGTGAGGGCTTGAAGGAGAGAAGTATTTTGGTTCTGAGTTAATGGGACAGGTCATTTGCTTTTTATGGCTTAGAAAGGAGTAAAACACCCACATAAATGACATATTTTAATAATAAAAATAGTAAAAATACTAATATGCAAACATTTAAATTTTCACATACTAGAGCAGACAATAAATTACATTTAGTGCATTCCCTTGATAGAGAATTCACAAGGCTTTTATGGGAATTTTAGCTAGTATGTAGTTTTAAAGATTCTGTTTGTGTCAGTTCCTATAACCTGGTTTAGTGATTTACACTATATAACACCATCATCTTCATAAATGACTGTCATGGTTGAATTTTAGACTTTGATGACCAGGAATGGAGGAGGTAGAGTGTTGGAATTATCTTTTTTTTTCAAATGTCTGGAGTTATTTAGTTGGTTTTGTATCAGGTTGTGTTGTGTTGTCTTGTTTGTTCATTTCTTAGAGGCAAGGGTTTGAATTCACCTCTGAGAGTGTATTTAGTGTATTTTCCTTCCAGTTTGGGAATGATATCTCTTGCTCACCCCTTAGTGCTTATCTACAGGAAACAGATAGGTCCTTTATTATCTGCTGCTAAATCAAGGTAGAGGAATGGTTCTGATGACAAGATGGTGGCCTGGGAGGCTGAATCCTCTGCTCCATAGACTCACTCAGAGCACCAGGCTCCTCCTGCTCTATGGTTCCACAATCCTCTGTGACACCACCAGGGTCCTCTTTGCTGGTCATCAGATGAAGAGAGAGAAAAAGAACAGGACCGTGTAGGCATAGACCAAACCTGGGAGTTATTATGCAGAATACGCTTGGATGTGTGTGTGTGTGTGTGTGTGTGTGTGTGTGTAGATTCTGCAGAAACACTTCCTGGGTTATCAGTTATCACTGAGAGTTCCATTAAAATCTTTACAGCTTGAGGATGAAAGTACCCGAGGCTGGGTGTTCTTGGGATGACAGTGGGGTCCAAGCCTCCTTTGTATCCCAGGGCCATTGCTGTGCAGCGCCATCTTGTTTTCCAGCAGACTGGGTAGTAAGAACCAGTTCTCTTCTTCCCAACAAAAAGTCAGTTCTTGTCTCCTTACAATTGCTGGGGAGGATGCTCTGAGTTTTATTAGGTATTGGTTCTTGTTAGATCACCCAGCCCTCAAGGACTGTTGAAGTTTACTTTCACCCACGTTGAAGGGCAGAGACCAACAGACAAGGGCCAGCACAGCATCTCCAGTTATTAAAGACCCAGAGTTCTACCATCTTTCTGTTTATAGAAGGAACTAGTTCTTTCTCAAGAGCATGTAGTGGGGCTACAGTTTTAGCCTCTCTCCCCTCTCTCCCAGTTTTAGTGGTACTTTACGTTATGTTCTGGCCAGGGGAATATGGAAAAACTGATGCTAATTTCTTCTAAGTCTTGTCTCCAAATCTCCTTGAGAACAATCTTAGGGTTTTACTCCTCTCTCAGTAATTTGGAGGCCAGATATTTAAGATGTCAGCGTTACAAAATGGAAAAAAAAAAAACACCACTGAGTCTTTGATGGATAGGAGCAGAACAGAAGTGACAGAGAGTTAATTGCAAACTCCCCATTCCTTCTTGTTCCCTCTCAGTGCTTAACTTTAGAACATAAAGAAAACAGCAGGAAAGAAAAATCCAGAGTCCCTGAGTGACTTCTCAGAACATAATCCCCCCCCCCTCAGTGTCCTGGGTTGGGTGAAAACTTGAACAGGAAATAAAATCTTATTGTATTGAGTCTACAAACCCATACTACCTCCTCTTAACTCTGTGTCTCCTGACCTCCAAGCCCTAGGGCCATTTTAATTGAAAACCCTACAGTGACAAAGATGCTTTAGGGCATAATTTGTAATCAGGCAATATTCAGCTGGACAGGAGGTCTTTAATTAGGTCAGAACCATGTAATAAAATTTTTTTGAAATAGTTGCAAAATTTAAGATTCCAGAAATTTCACATAAAATATTAATTTAGGATGCCTCTTGAAAACAAGTTTCAGAACACTCAGCCCACACACTCACCTGGTCAAATATGAGCGTTTATGTGGCAGGTGTCTGCTAGCACTTGGGGTCGGGACTTCTCCATCAGTCAATTCCTTTGTCTATTTGGACTGGAGACTCCTGCTTTAACTGACAATACACGTCATCTGGTGTCTCCTAGATTCCCCATCTGAGAAAGGGTCTTGAGATTCCAGAACACCCTTAGACCTTTTCCAAGGAAGGCAGACATTTCTTGAGTGTGCAAAACATCCTCTCAACTCCGTTCTTCTCCCGTTTTCTCTTTTGAACTTTGATTCTTTGAAAAGCAAAAATCGACAGAACTTACTGTTTCTTTTTTTTCCTTTCAAAAGTCTGTCCGCGTAGAGACTCTTAATCTTTCATTTCTGTTTTGCCTTGTGTGGTCAAAAGGAAGCATTTTTTTCTATGATCAGTGTCTTGCATAGGTCGTCTGCACTGATGTTATGTAATCCTCCAGCCTAGATCCAGAGTGTGTCCCCCACCAATCTCCCGCAGTATGAAATCTGATTTGCCATTGATTGGTTTAGAAAATTTTCCCTCACCCAGTGTATGCTTTTAGAACAAGTTTCTTTATCAAAGCCCACTGATCCATATAATTTACAATCTAAATAGAATTACTTTGGTTATAAGTACAGCAGCTCAGCAGTAGTGCTGCTGGTATTTCAGAGAGATCAGCCTCACGGACACTGCCTCTTACTTAAATGGAACCCATTCCTTGGGGCAGAAAGAAGACTTTCATGAAGAGTCTCAGACTTCCAGGATATACCCTCTCTGTTTCCCAGATGCAGATGACTTTTTAAATTCACTCATTCCCACACACCTCTTCTCTTCCTACCTCCTCTCTCCATTCATTCTCATTCTCATTCATTCTCATTCTCTCTCTCTCTCTCTCCTCTTTCTCATCTGTCTCTCTCTTTCTTTCCTTCTCCCTCTCCCTTTCTATAAACCCACATCTAAAATACACTTCCTTCCTTGATTTCCACAATGGCTTCATTCACATAAAAGAATGTTGTGAGGTCAGTAAGTCCTGAAGTGAGGATGTGGTTGAGGAAGGAAGGTAAGGAGGAGAAAAATTCTCCCTGTGTGATGTAAATAACTTCAAGTTGAACACCGGGCTCCTCTGTGCTAAACCTGCCCTTAAAATGTCCTTTGTCCTCTGATCATGAAGCCTTTCCCAGGACCACTAGCCTGGCAGCGAAACAGAGTTCTATTATTTGGTGGATATTTCCTTTCTGCTGCCAACATGTTTCAAGTTCCACTTTGCTTACCTTGCCTTTTCCATTTATATTTTTTCAGCTTTCCTGACTTTTTCAAAGTTGTCATTTTTTATTTATTTTTTTAAAATTTCCCCCCTCTCTTACTGGGTTGGAAAATTTCTGTACTATTTCTATTACTTTGGAAATGTACTTTATTGGGACTAATGATTAATGAACATCCTGAAATAAATAAATTATTATTTGTGGTTATTATCACGAAAGAGGCTCCTTCTGTTTCTCAGGAGGCAAGGAGAACACAGAGAACAGCTGATGCCGTTAACATACAACTCTACTCTTTTGTTGTTGTTGCAAAAGCCTTTCTAAATTCTTCTTTCTGCATTCATTCCAGTTTGCTCCTTGCTTGTACCCAGCTGGGCAAAATCTTTGCCTTCTCCAGGTCTAAGAATCTTTGTCTTCTCTAGTTCCCAAACGTGAGCATAGGGTAGGGTACCCTGGGTACCCTGCAAAGCTGGTTACCACCCCACCAGGAGCCCAACACCTGTCTCATTGCATAGGTCTGGGTAAGGCTTAAGAATTGTTCTTTCTAATATTTCCTGGTGGTCTTGCTGTCCTGGGATCATACTTTGAGAAGCACTGAGTCAGAGAAAGGCTTCCACACTGATACTCTACATCAGTGACCTTGAAAACACTGGGGAATGGTCAATGGATTGTTTGACCAGACATCTTCACGGCCTCTTACCTGAATATCAGACATCTTAAATTGACCGACTGGTTTTCCCGCCAATTTTGGAGCAGGAGAGGGGAATGACGTTACAGAGTAAGCTGCAATGGTCCAGGTCCTGTCCACACACACTGGTAGGTAACTCCACCCTCCCATTTCCCAGTTTTTGACTTCCCAAATCATGTGCCTGTTTCTCTGCCACCATCTCTGTGTCTCTGTGTATTGACACCTTAAAATTAAATCATCTCTTGGAATTCCCAAACACATGGACAGCACTCCCCTGCCTCTTCATTTCTTATTCAGTTTACACTAAGAATACATAACTTTCTGATATAATATTTGGACCTTCTCCTAACTGTGAATTATAATGACCTTTTTTTTGCAGTGCTCAACTTATATTTTTCTGCCAATTTTCACAGGCTTGTCTTAGGAGGAGTATTAGATGCCAACAGCACATTGCTGTCAACATTCTAATTTTTTTAATGCACATTATCAAGCTATGTAAGAGATTATCCCTGTTGTATTTGAGGGTTAGAAAACATTATGTAGCGTGCTACTTTTCAATGGTTCAGGTTACAGAAGACACTTGAACCATGCCTGTACTTTCTTTGAATTTTTTTTTTCAGATTTTTACAAAATTGAATTTAAAAATTAAAGTAAGACATAGCAAATGCAAAAACAAATAAACAAACAAACTAGCTAACTAATCATCTCCCCAGTGCTTTAGTGGTGTCGGTGGGGTGGGGAGTGAAAATAACTACTCATGTCTGTGCTACCATCTTTTCTAAATGCAGATCTTCCAAACTCAGGGGAAACATCTGAATAATTGAGCTGATATAGACGACCTAGAAAATGTTCCTGTGAGTCAGTTCACTTCACAGTCACTCCTTGCTCCCTGAATTTATTGTCAGACTCGGAATTAGCCCTGCGTGTGGAGTCTCTCACTGTTAATGGCGTCTACTCAGTAGCAAGAAGACATACAAAGTCAACACTAGCTATTCGTGATGACAAAGCTACCTTTATTCCCTCAGCTGGGCAAAGTTTGAATAAAAGTTTTATGTGTGTGTGTGTGTGTGTGTGTGTGTGTGTGTGTGTGTGTGTGTGTAAACTATAGAAAAATAAATAAATAAGAAGAGCAAACAACAACAAAAAAGATCTGTGGACTTTTTCCCCAGCCCAGCCTGCAGGTACATCTCTCGGTACTCCTCAGTCTAAAAATGAGCTTCATCTAAATCAAGGCGTCTTCACAACTTTGTCCAACAGGGCAAGAGCAGAGGTCAGAGCATGTTTAAAATGTATATGTTCCCTTCTGAATTTTCACTGATTGCATGGGATTCTGGGCCGAGCTGGTGATAATTAATCCCTGGTCTCAATGTGCTAACATCTTGTTAAGATTAATGACCCTGAGTGAAAAATAGGTAAAAACTGCCTCTTTCTTGTAGAATTGACTTGGCAAGGAGACAAAAGGGAGTTTTAAATTAGTAATGTTGCAGACAACATAATCTTATAATTTTATTTTATTTTTTGGTACTGGGGATTGAACCCAAGGGCATTCTACCTCTGAACTACACCCCCAGCCTTATTTTATTTATGTATTTTTGTATTTATTTCTTTCTTTATTTTTCTGAAACAGGGTCTCACTAAATTGCCGAGGGCCTCACTAAGTTGTTAAGGCTGGCCTCAAACCTGCAATTCTCCTATTTCAGCCTCCCAAGGACTGGGATCATGGGCATGCGCCACCATGCTCTCGCTACAACATTATCTTTTTACCTTGACATTTCCAATGATGACTGTGTCTTGTAATTCTTGTGGCCTTTTATCTGTGTTTTACTACTTCTGCTCCTGTTTATTACAATCATCCTATTTATTAGCCGTCGCTCAGTTCATGTAAAATGATCTATTCCTGCAGGACAGTAAATTTTCTGGCATAATTTGAAGGCTTACTACTAAATGAATTCCACATGCGTAATAATATTCTTTCTATTGACAAAAGATCAAGGATGCTATGGCAGGACATATTTCTTTCTTAATTGCATTTTGGAAAATGTACCCTCTAGTTGTTGGTGTCTTTTATAAAAGGTTTAGGAGCGAGATAACAAAGAAAGCAAACCAAAGCAGAGAAATCTTACCACTGTCCTCAGATAATTCACCACTGCAAACCACAGACAGTCATCTACTCTGATTTCATATTCCATTTTTGTTTTTCCAAGTCACGCAGTATTACTCTCCATCAAAGGGACTTGCCCTTTGTCTAATGCCTTAGCCTTAGCTTTATTTTGCTAGGAATAATCTTTTGCGTTTTAGCCGAAAGTCAAAACTCCATCTCCAGTTCACAGGAGGGGCTCCTTTAGTTAAGGCTAGTTCCAGAGCACTAAGAGGGAGGAATGAGATCACACACAGAGAAGACCGGTTGCCACCCATCTGGACCCAGGCTGAGGTGGAGACAGGACTCCCTCAGCACGCAGGATCCCCCAGCTACCTGTGTGTCCACCGAAATGGCACACATCTGGATGTCTGCCAGCGTTCCCAGGCAGGGGGATTGGTGAGTCAGACCAACCGTCCCTTGCTGGGATGAAATTTGCAGTATCCTCTTGGACTTTTAAGAAAGCCAGAAAGACCACCTCCAGGTCCATTCACTCTTCTGGTTTTTCGAAGCAGCAAGAAATGACACAGAAAATTAGATGGCATTTTTAAGATTGCTGTGGAAGTACATCTCTACACTGTAGCCGCCCGTGCCTTGTAATTCCAGAAGTCATTTCTGCCTCTCAAATTTGGCAGTTACCTCACTCCAGGCTGAGAGTTGCTTTTTTTTTTCTTTTTCCTCCTCAAGGTTTTTATACAATAAACTCATAGCTCCATTCTTAGAATTCCAGCTCTCAGCATCATGTGCTGAACAGGTTCCCTACCTGTTCTGGACTTTCAATTCAGCTCCAATTTCTCTTCCACTGGAAATCTGCTCTTGGAAATGATCCCTTCTGGTTCTGACAGAGAGTCAGGAGTATCTCAGGAAGCATCCTTCTATCCTATCATCTCTGACTTCAGCAGATGGGGCAGCCAGGGCAAGAAAGGCATGGCCCATGGCTATGGAAGGTGGCTGGGTCCACTAGACTCTGTAGCCAAAACAACTGACTGTGCCTTCCAGAATGTTTGGTCCTTGTGTATGTCTCAAAATGGAGCCATGTTTCTTTGACCTTGCCTTCAGGGATAAGTATTATTCCTTTGACCTATTCTGCCACCTCCCATGTTGTTCCTTTGTTCTAGTCCTGCTGGACTTCCGGTCTAGGAGAGCCCAGCCATCTACACAGCAAAGCCACTGGCCATGTTGACTGGGGCAAAAATGCATTTCAGGATTAAAAACAGGACACAGGTGTGATGGTGCTCACCTGTCATCCCAGTACTTGGGAGGCTGAGATAGGAGGATCATAGGTTGGAGGCCACCTGCATCAATTTAGTAACCCCTCAGCAACTTCGTAAGAATCTTTTTCAAAGTAAAAAAAAAAAAAATAAATAAATATATATAAAGGACCAGGGGTGTAGCTTGGAAGTAGAACTCCCCCGTGCTCAATCCCCAGTACCAGAAAAGAAAGACAAAATAAAACAGAACAACCAACCGGATCCATCTGTAGAATGCTACGCACCTCCACAAGAAAGAGTTGCCAGATGGTGGTGGGAAACATATGTCTCGCTCCCGATGGAAGATGAGTCATTCTGTTGCACGTCTAGAAGTGTGTTGGATCCCCTTACACACCTCTGTATCTGCTTTGTTGCATAGCATCCTTTCAAAGAAGGTTCTCCATTTGCAGCTTGGGTGTGGGAAACAGAGTGCAATGGATGTGTCAATGTGTGTATGTGGGCATGTGTGTGTGTGTGTGCGTGTGTGTGTGTGCGTGTGTGTGTGTGTGTGTGTGTGTGTGTGTGTGTGATGTCATGGGGATTATCAGTTATTCGATTTTATTTGTTTACTTTGTGGAACTAAGGATTGAACCCAGAGGCATTCTATCTCCAAGCTACACTCCCAGCCCCTGTTTCATTTTTTTACTTGAAACAGGGTCTCACAAAATTACAAAGAGCCTCCACAAGGTCACTGAGCCTCACCTGGAACCTGCCATCCTCCTGTCTCAGCCTCCCCGGTACTGGGATTATGGGTGTGTGTCCCTGTGCCTGGCATTTTTTTTTTTTTTTTCATGTATGGTTTCTCTGCACAGCGCCGCTCTCTGGAGCTGCTTTCCCCCTAAATCCGTTATTCCCCTTTTACATGACTTTCTACGGAGAAGCTTCTCAAAACCCTTCCTACCCGATTCGCCAACATGTCTCTCTGTCCCCAGCAGGTGGGATGCTACTGAATTCGCTCCTCCTGCAGCTCTGGCCCAGGAAAACACATTTCCTCTCTCTTATTCTTTGCAGGAGGGAGGGAGCTAGTTACCCTGGTCACCCTGTGCTAATGCACAGCCAGACAATTCGAGATTTGGTTCTCAGGTACCGGAAGTTGCTGCAGTAAGAGGAAGGTAGGAGGACTCTGTTTCTGGACCCTGACAAGCCCCTTCCTCCATGATGCCTGGATATATCTGAGCTTGGCTTGTCTAGTATTCTAAGAAACTCTAATAAGCTGGGCGTGGTGGTGCACACTTGTAATCCCAGCATTTGGGAGTCTGAGATGGGAGGATCCGGGTTCGTGGCCAGCCTCAGCTACCTAGTGAGGCACTCCGCAACTTAGTGAGACCCGGTTTCAAGATAAAGAATAAAAAATAGGACTGGGGGTGTAGCTTGGAGGTAGAATGCCCCTGAGTTCAATCCCCAGTACCAGGAAGGAAGGAAGGAAGGAAGGAAGGAAGGAAGGAAGGAAGGAAGGAAGAGAGAAAGAAAGCCTGGACTAATTGAGCCAACACCAGTTAGGGTAGAAGAGAGGAAGTTTTATCATACCAGTGGGCCAGAGGTGGGATCCCTCCTGAAAAAACCCCAGCCCCAAGCTTTCCAGGAGCTCTTATCTTATAGATTTGTCTCAAACAGCAGAAGCAGGTGGGTGGGCTTACGCAGGTTGTAACTGGACAGTAGTTGAAGTTGGATATGGGGAACGGAGGCCCCTGATATATATGACTTATGGGTAGTCGCCTGGGTACCTGGCCCTGTGCAAGCCGCTTATCTGTAGTTACATTGTTTTTGGAGCACCAGGTTATGGGAAGAGCAGCCAGAACCATGGAAATAATCTTAGTTAAGGGTTTAGGCTTAGGATAGGAAAAAGGAGTCTCCTGCCCACCCCCACCCCTGCAGCCTAGTGAGCTGACACCAAGCAGAGAAAAGAAAGTGACCTCCACAATAAAGGGGCCAGCCCTTCTCTCCAGGCAACCAGGAGACAGGACCAGCCCCAGGGGTCCCTCCCAGAATGTAAACAAAGGCCCAATTAGAGGGGCCAGGAAACTTAACCTAAAGGCTTTTCTGCTTCTTATAACACATTGAAGCTGAATGTAATAAATTTCCCTTCTCCTCTTCTTAAGTGGCCAATGGTGAAGAGGAGGTTGGGTGTCTTTGTTCATGGCCCAAGGGAGGGAAAGCGGGGATTTACTGTTTGGGCCTGAGCCACTGGTCAAAAGGGAAACTTTCTTATCTCGATTTCAGTATGGGGGAGTTTCTTCTGTCTCTGAAATCAGACTCCTGCACCTAGAGGAAGGGGTAAGTGTTGGCCTTTTATTTTAATTACTCTGAAGGATCTATTGCAGTGGTTGACAGACAGGTGTGCATTCCTGTGGCACACCTGAGAAGCAAGCTCTGACCCCCTCCTTCCTTCCCAATCTCTGCACCATTTCTTCCAGAAAGGCCTGGCTGCAGGCGAGGAGAAGGTACTTGGCAGGCCTTCTCCTTGGCTACTTTTGATTGACTGGAGAAGGACCCTTTCATGTAACTAGTTGTCCTGTGGGAAATTAGGCCCAGGGAATCCACAGGCTGATACTGCGATAAAACATGATAGCAGTGTGCGTTGCAAAAGGCAAGCTCTTTTTCTGATTATCTTCATCCAATGTAATTATAATGATTGATTTGATTTGATTTAATTTGATCATCTTTGGAAATCTCCTTAAAGGTACACAGAGAGTAGGGCAGGGTGGCGCACACCTATAATGCCTATATTTGGGAGGCTGAGAAAGGAGGATTGCAGGTTCGAAGCCAGCCTCAGCAACTTAGTGAGGCTCTCAGCAAACTTATCAAGACCCTGTTTCCAAATAAAAAGTAAAATAGGACTGGGGTGTAGCCTGGAGATAGAAGAGCCCTGGGTTCCATACCTAATACCACACACACACACACACACACACACACACACACACACACACACAGCTACATACAAGCATTCAAAAAATCCCACACCCACCACAAAATTCTTTACTTTTGGAAATAAATAGGGACCATCTTCATTTATATTTATAAGGGAGTTCTATTTCTGGCTGGGCATAGTGGTGCATGCATGGAATCCAAGTATTTGGGAGGTGGAGGCAGGAGGATTGCAGGTTCAAGACAAGCCTCAGCAATTTAACAATGCTCTCAGCAACCTAGCAACACCCTGTTTCAAAACAAAACACAAACAGAATTTAATCAGGGGCTGGGGTGTAGCTCAGAGGTAGAATGCCTCTGGGTTCAATTCCCAGGATGGAAAAAAAAAAAAGTACTTCTGGTTATTTAGTTCCCTCACAGTAGACCACTTTATTTACATCCTATATTGACTTGGAATGTTTGAAAACACACCATTCCTAAGAACATAAAGTATTTATGTTACCTCCTTAAAAATTCTAGTCTCTGAAGCTGACATTTATTAAGTAACTGTGATTTCACACTACGGTTTGGATTTTGCCTGAGCTCCGTGTTTGATTTATTTTTTTTCTTTAAGATTAAAGGTGACAGATGACAGTTTTAAGAGGAGGTTGTTTAAATCTCTTCCTTTTGCAGCTTCTTCACCTTAGAATGATGTCGTAGAACTTGGAGGAAAACAGGAGGTAGAGGGGAAGGATTATGCTGTGACACACCCCACAGAACATGGGGCCAGGGGAGACTTGGGGCTCTGGTGTCAGGGAGGGGGCAGGGATGGAAGACAAGACCACAGATACTGAGCAAGGGCAGGGACCCTCAGATGCTACAAGACTACAGGACAGCCCTGTGAAAGATCAGAAAGAGAAAACACGATCTTATTTGGGGTAGAAGAAAGAGTGGAGAAGCAATGTTTCTCTCTCTCTCTCTCTCTCTCTCTCTCTCTCTCTCTCTCTCTCTCTCTCCTCTCTCTTCCCTTTCTCTCTCTCTCTCTCTCTCTCTCTCTCTCTCTCTCTCTCTCTCTCTCTCTCTCTCTCTCTCCTCTCTCTTCTCTCTCTCCTCTCTCTCTCTCTCTCTCTCTCTCTCTCTCTCTCTCTCTCTCATGATTCTTGGGATGGGATTGAACCCAGGAGTCTTCTAGATTGGGATTAAACCCAGGGCATTCTACCTCCAAGCTCCACCCCCTATTTTACTTTTGTTTTGAAACAGGGTCTTGCTAGGTTGATGAGAGTCATCAGACTACTTGCTGAGGCTGTCCTCAAACCTGCAATCCTCCTGTCTCAGCCTCCCAAGCACTGGGATTACAGGTGTGTACCACTGTTGTGGGTCAGCACAATATCTCTCGTGGGTTCTTGGCCTCCATGGTGAAAAGAATTTCAGCACATGCCAGATAGGGACAAAGGCAGAAGTTTTATTTTAAGGAGGTCACAGGTCACCTCAGGAGTCTCTGGGATCACAGCTGGGGTGGCAGAGAGAGAGAGACAATGGCTTGGAAAGAGAGAGAGCCTGTGGTCTCTTAACCTTTTATATCACACCTGGAGAGGGGCTGGCCTTGGGGTCCAGAACAGAGAATAGGGAACCTGGGGCAGCATGGGATATTGGTCCACCACCCGTGGGATCTAAAAAAAAAAAAAGTGGAAAAAAATTTTAGGTAGGACTATCAGGAGTGGAGACAGGAAGTCTGGGACATAGGGTCTTTCTTACTTTAGGTGTGAGTGGCTTCCTTCTGAGAGGCAAATGGAGCCAGCCCATTGTGAATAGGCCTTGCTCTTTAAGATGAGCAAGCTCTGTTGAAACAAGACCATTTTCCTTTTCCTTCCCAATCCATCTCCTTTCTGCCTAAATTTTATTCCTTCTTTTCTGCCTCATCTCCACTACTTCTTTTTTTTTATGGAATGGGTTTTGCAGTTGTGGCTTTGCTGATAGATGTTAGTTGGGTTTAGCAATATTAGCAGGTACTGCTAATGCCTGCGTCATAGTGAAACAGTCTATATTTATTTTTTGGTAAAAGTCTTAGGCAAGCTCTCCCAGACCCCCTTCGACTGAAGGTCAAAGGGCACACAGTAACTCAACCAGGATGCAAAAAGGAATGTCAACGGCTACTATCTGCTTCTGTAAACTGCTTTGTAAATAAGATAAGTTGTCTGTCCTGAACACCTGATCTGTAAAACAATGTAATGATTTTATAATCATAAAAACCTGGCTTTTCCATACCCCCAACTCTGTAACCAGAGGGTACAAAGCTGGCCTACACCAAAATTCCACATGACATGACAGCCTTTACACTGCTTGTTCTGGCCGGTAAATAAAATGACCTTTTTGGCACAATGGGGTCTGGTGTGTCTCTGTGGGTCACCTCCCGACTATAGAGCCACACTGAAGGACGGAAGACAGGTGCCCAAAGGCCACTGGACAACTTTAAAACCCGCAGTCGGGTGTGGAGGTGCACACCTGTCATGCCAGTGGTTGGGAGGCCGAGATAGGAGGATTGCAGATTTAAGGCCAGCCTCGGCAACTTAGGAGGGCTGTCAGCAACTGAGTAAGAACCTGTCTCAAAATAAAAAATAAAATAGGGTTGAGGGTGTCGCTCGGAGTTAGAATGCCCCCTGGGTTCAATCCCCAGCACCACAATAAATAAATAAATGAATAAATAAATAAATAAGAAATTCGTGCTCCCTGGCTGAACAAATAAAAAAAAATGTGGTTTGCTGTGAATAAATGCACACAGTCCGTACAGTATCTCCAGCATCATTTTGACAAATGCGAAGAATTGTGTCTGATTTTTAAAATGTAAATACTGGAAATTTTGAAAATGGTTTCTGTGGTTTCTACAGCCTTTGCTGGGCGTTTCTCATAGGACTCCATGCGGATATACACACACGCACACACGCACACACATGCACATACACTCACATGCACACACTCACATGCACACACACTCACACGCACACACACTCACACGCACACACACATCTGCACACACTCACACATATGCACACACACTCACACATATGCACACACTCACTCACATGCACACACTCACACATATGCACACACTCACACATATGCACACATACACACTCACATGCACACACTCATACACAAGCAGAGGCAGATGCAGGCAGGTCCAGTGTGTTGCTAAGTGCTGCATGCTAACTCCCTCTTGACTTGGTAGGTTGAAGCCCTGGTCCCCGGGTGGAATGGCATCAGGAGGTGGGACTGCTGGGAGGTAATAGCTTTAGGAAGATTCCTGAGGGCAGAAAAAGGTGTCTACAATCACAAAGAAGAAAAGGGCATGGATAAGCTGGGGATCAGGTCTTCCTCGCCTGTCCTCCTTCGGCCTGGAGCTAGCCTTATCAGGTCATGTGAGAGCAGCTCAGCCCCTGTGCTTCGTGACCAGATGCACCTGCTTCTGGATACAGCACCTAGACACCTGTCCTTGGACAAAGCCCCTAGCCCCGGACAGGACCAGTGACCCATATTTACAGGGACCCTTGCACTGCCTGTCAATTGGAAATCAGCATACATTGTGAGCCCCATTCTAATTAAAGAGAGGCTGTCTCTGTTGTGCTAATGTCTGCCATTTCCAAGTAAATTCTCCCAGCCAGGCTGTGTGGGTGGTGTGGGTCAGTCCTTAGGAACCCAGAGGGGTGCTTGAAGGCTGTGTGGTGAAGTGGGGGTGTTCCCTGTAGCACAGCCTTTCCGAGGTCTGCACAGTCTCATCAAAGTATCAGATGACCTTCAACTAGGGAAACACGTTTTAAAACTTCAGTGTTGTGGGATTCATTGCCAAATGAAGCATTGTGTCTCTCAATTACAGAAAAATGGTGCTTCTTCAAAGGAAATATCCCTGCGGTCTGCGTTCTGACTTCCAGAGGGGAACACTAGCTTTATTTTCAAATGTTTTCCAAAAGAAATGCACCAATGTTCTCTGAGGAATAAATGAATGTTTTCCTGGGAGCTGGTGGTTAGGAACCCTCAAATAGTTTAGATGTTTGCAGAAAAATTCAAAGAAGTGCAGTGCCCCCTAGTGGCTAATTTGCAACCTCCGTCCTATCTGATGGAGTCCAGGGGAGGACAGGTTCAGAATATGGCTCCAATAAAGCCTGCTCCACTTAGGAAGAAGGGCCAGAAGCCTCTTGGTTCATAGCCCCCAAATATGTACACACACACAAAATAAACAAACAAAAAAATTAGAGGATAAACTCATCTAGTGCAGCCGGGGGAGGTGGCCCACTCTTGTAATCCCAGTACTTGGGAGCCTGAGACAGGAGGATCGCAGGTTCTAGGACAGCCTCAGTAATGAAGTGAGACTCTCAGCAACCTAGCGAGACCCTGTTTCAAAATAAAAAGCAAATTAAAAAAAGTCTAGGGTGTAGCTCAGAGGTAGAGTGCTCCTGAGTTCAATCCCCAGCAGCACAAAAACAAAACATCTCATGTTTCTTGAACAGGAACTGAAGTTCCTCATCCAAATGTTACTATCTGACACTCATGCAGACAGAAGTCAAAGACCAAAAGTTGATCGTTCTCTGCTGAATGAGGCAAATGCAAATTTAACTCGCAGCTTCCCGTGAATACAGCCCACGTCCCGATTATTTCTCTCACCGCTGCTAATGTCCCTTTAATTCTTTGATCTTGTTAAAGTGCGTCTGGTGCAGCTTGGCCGCTGGAGAGCTGTGGATGGAGTCGGGAATTATCAAAACCAGTAATTAGAGGCAAATTCATTTTTATGTGTTTGGCAAACCTCCCCACTTGGTAAAATTAAATACCTTGTCGCGCTGGAAATCAATGGTAATTATAAGGAATGGATTATTTGCAAGAAGGGCAGTAGCAAAGTAGCTGCTAGGCCGGTTTCCAAAGTTAGAATAAATGTTTGAACAATTGAAGATTGACCAGTTTATATGATGAAGTCTGTTAAATGTTTCGACACTGATGGTGGCAGAGGATTTATTGGGCTAAGTAACATAAAATAGAATGAAATAAAGTGTTGTTGTTGTTTTTTTTAAACAAAGTAATGGTACCATTAGGGCTGGTGCATTTAAGTCCACAGGCAAATTTCCTTTCTCTCTCTCTCTCTCTCTCTCTCTCTCTCTCTCTCTCTCTCTCTCTCTCTCTCTCCTTCCCTCCTCCTCCTTCTTCTTCTTCTTCTTCTTCTTCTTCTTCTTCTTCTTCTTCATCTTCTTCTTCTTCCTCCTTCTTCCTTCAATCTCTCTCTCTCTTTCTCAGTCCTTCCTTCCTTGCTTCCTTCCCATTTTCTTTCTTTTCTGTGGTACTGGGGATAAAACCCAGGGGCATTCTATCTCTGAGATAAACCCCCAGCCCTATTTGATTTTTTTAATTGTAAACAGAGTCTCTCTAAGTTGCTGAGAGTCTATCTAAATTGCAGAAGCTGGTTTCAAACCTGCAACCATCCTGTCTCAGCCTCCCAAGTACTGGGATAGCAGATGTGTGCCACATACTCAGCTTGGTCATTTCTTTCTTTCTTTAATTGGTGCATTGTAATCATACATCTTAATGAGGTACAAGATGATAGAGGCACACATGCACACAGCACTCATTTAGCCCTTCCCCAATTCCCACTCCACTCTCTCCCCCTCCCTCTTTCTCATGTTCTGGAGAACATTATGCTAAGTGAGATTGGTCAGTCATAAAAAGTAAAAAAATAATAATAATTGCTCTCCCCAATATGCAAAAGCTAGGCAGAAAATGGGTCATAGGAGGGACTCTAGGTGAAGAAGGAGAAACCTTAAATGAGCAAAGAAGACGACCTAACCAAAGGTGATGGGAGGGAGGGAGAGGCACATGATGTACAATCACAAACATATCAAAGTCATTTCTTTCTAAAATCAGTGTTGGTGTTGGTCTGGTATCATCTGGTGCCTATAGCAGGAACAGGGAGAGAAGACCTGGTTCTTCTTCCTTCTGCACCCATCTCCCGCCAGCCATTCTGTCCTTGGACACATCCACACAGAGGCAAGGAAGCTTGGAGGGAAGAGGAGGGGCAGGGTGTGCATCCAGAGGAAGAGGGCTCCTGGAAGTCACGTCTCTTTAGCAGGAATGTGCACCAGGGAACTTGGGAGAGATGAACTTAGTGGGTGTCATGTCACAGACTGGCAGACCCCAGTCTCCAAGAAGCAGGACCCCGAGGCTGCATAGAAACTAGGATCCTAGACTTCGACCCTTTACCTGAGACTTGCGGAATAAGTCAGGGTTTGAAAGATATTGCTAATGTCAAGAATTATTGCCATGGGAGAGGGAAAATAACACTTTTCCTTTTTGTTTTAATTTACACATAATTAAAATTCACCTGAGTGACAGCTTTTAAATTAGGCATTGCATTCTCTGATCTATTTAATACCAGAAATAGTTCAAGGCACCGCTGTCTGGGAATTATGAAAACTTGAAAAGTAAACAAAATACTGCTCTTATGGTGTTCCCAACACAGAACTAGAGGGGGAATATTATTGTTCTGTTGATTACAGAGAAACTGGTTTGGGCCAAAATGAGCTCTGACAGCTATACTACTCCTGGATATCTTTCCAAAGGGACTGAAATCGGAATAGAATAGTGCTATATACATACTCATGTTTATAGCAGCACAATTTACAGTAGCCAGACTAGGTGTCCACCAACAGATGAATGGATCACAAAAGTATGGGACATATCCACAATGGAATTCTACTCAGCCCTAAAGAAGAACAGAAGTAGGTCATTTTGCAGGAAAATGGATAGACCCGGAGAACATGATGTTAAGTGACATTAGCCATCACAGGAAGTGAAGGGTCAGCTGTTTTCTCTAATATGCAGAAGCTAGGGAGAATTCGGGATACAAGAGGGACTTTAGATAATGGAGGAGGAATTCCAGTGGAGCCGGGGAAGGGGTCTAAAGGAGGGTGGTGGGGAGGGGGAGTTAATGAGGGAAACACTTCCTCTTAAATTATGTACATATGGGAAATTAGCAGTGTCAGTCTCCACATCATATAGGGGAAGAGAGGAGATGGGGAGGGAACCCGGGAGAAGTTCACCGAGTGCTGTGTGCATGTGTGTCTATAACTCCGAACTACATGATGATGTGAGATGACAGGATGCCAAAAAATTAGATGATAGAAAATAGATGGTAGATGGATAATAGATAGATATAGATAGATGGTAGAATAGATGATAGAAGATAGATAGATAGATAGATAGATAGATAGATAGATAGATAGATAGATAATAGATCTCATTTTGGATTTTCTGTGTAAGGAAAGAGTGTTCTGTATCACATAGTGACTCTCTCACAATACAAGAGTGTTGTAGACTAGGTAACAAGTTGACAGTTCTTATAGACCACATTGTTCAAATATAGCAATTATTTAGAAGCAAGTAGAGTCATCTGTGGGAAGTAGAGTTGTCCAAGGTAACCATCCTGCTCTTTAACCTTTCTGAGCAACCAGGCTCTGGGTCCCAGTTGGCCTAACTAATTCGACCACATCAGAAAGAACAAAATATAACAAGGATGAAGACAGACCCCAAGATCCGCCAGAAATGTCCTTTCACAGGGTGAGGCTGGGGATTTCTTCACACTCTATATTTCTCTGGCAGTTTCCTGGAAATGGCGTGGCATGTTCTATGATGGCTGGTGAGGAGGTTGGCACCCAACAGCAGCCAGTCTGCGATCTAAGTCTGGTCTCATGCTAACTCCCTGGAAAGGGAGGTTCCCAATGGAAGAAAATTCGAAGCTGAAAGGCAGGACCTGGGGTTGGCAGAAAGCCAACAGAAGTGACTCCTGGGGAAATGGAGGTGAACTTTCAGATAGGAGCCTGGGGTTGGAATTGTATCCCTTGATCTTCACTGACCATTTTAAATGTCAGTGAAACCCAAAAGGGACCCATGCAGAATGCCAAAGTCCATGCACAAGAGAAGCTGAGGCAGGAGGATTGCAGGTTCAAGGCCAGTCTCAACAACTTAGTGAAACCCTGTTTCAAGATAAAGATAAATAATAAAATAAAATGAAATAGGGCTGGGGATATAGCTCGAAGGTAGACTGTCCCTGGATTCAATCCCCAGTACCAAAAGAATAGAATAAAATAAAATAAAAATCAAAGCAATGTTCTTGGTTTGGATTTCAGGCCAAGACATTCGGTAGATAAACCTTTTCTGGAAATTTACGTCATGTCTAGTTTATTGAGTGAGGACCGATGACTTTTGTTTCTGTTTGATCTTTTTTTTTTTGTTTTCGGGAAACGTATTGAATTCAGTCAGATGTGTTCTTGTAACCTATTGACATGATTATACATTTTCTCCTGCATTTAATCTATTTCACATCGATAGCTTTTACTAACGTTGATGCATCTCTGAGGTAAATCAACTGGTGTATCAAAGAATAACGTTGAATGTACTTGGAGATTTGGTTTACTGATGGGACTTAAGCCTGGTTGTCTGTTTTGTAGATGGAACAGGGCAGGGCTACATTTGCAAATTCTGAGATTATGGACTCTCTCTGTGGGGTGTGTGTGTGTGTATGTATATGTGTCTGGAGATTGAACCCAGAGGCATTCTACTTCCAAGCTATACCCTCAGCTGTTTTTATATTTTGTATTGAAACAGGGTTGCTGAGAATCTCATTAGGTTGCTGAGAATCTCATTAGGTTGCTAAGCCTGGTCCTAAACCTTGTGTTTAGGACCTCCTGTTTTAGCCTCCTCAGTATTGGGATGAGAGACATGTGTCACCATGCCTGGCTCCTTTCTTTTAAATGAATCTTTTTTTTTTTCCTTGCAGTACTGGGGATTGAACCCAGGGACATTCTACCTCCGAGCTACACCCTCAGTCCTATTTTTGATTCTTTATTTTGAAACAGGGTCTCAATAAGTTGCCGAGAGCCTCACTAAGTAGCAGAGGCTGGCTGGGAACCTGGATCCTCCAGTCTCAGCCTCCCAAGTACTGGGATTACAAGCATGTGCCACCACACCCAGCTCTTAAATGAATCTTTTTCTTTTATTTTTTTTTATTTTACTGCTTAAATAATTAAGAATACTTCATGACTAAAAATTAGACAACTTATATGTTCCCAGAATAAAATTATTACATGTCAACCCAGAACAAATTTTAAAGTCAGCATGATTAATTTTTCCAGGACTATATAGCATCTTGTTTCATATATAATTGTGCAAAGGTGTTCACATAACTTTTTTTAAATCTGTATTTTATTTAAATCACTTAATTGGGTGTGGCATAAGGTAGGGATCGAAGTGTAACAATTTTAATTTGTGTATGGCGTGAGGTTGGGATGGAAAATGTGACCATTTCTACTTTTAGAAAGATAATCTATTTATTACATTGTTGTTGTTTTCCAGCTAGGTTTCATCACCAGCTCCATCCAATATCAAATTTACTGTCAAATTATCCAAGCAGTCGGATTACTCCATTGGTCATTTGGGCTATGTTTGGTCCCATACCAGAGTCATAATTACTACCAAAAAATAATACATCTTGCTAATTAGTAGAAAGCCGCCCTCTTTTTTTTTTGTTTTGTTTTCATTTGATAATTGTCTCAGATATGCGGGGATTGGCAGCATCCTTCCCTTGGCTCAGTCTTGATTCCAAGATAGTGCTACTTTAAACTAATTTTTATGGAATGTTATGATCTCTGCCAAACACATGCAGTCTCCTCTGCAAGGGCCGTTATCTTGGGGTTGGGTAACAGCCAACGGTTTGGACTAAGTCCCAGCCCTGTACCTCATCAGCAAGGAAATGCAAAACCTGTAAAAGTGAGTGTGATAATAAGATCTACCGCATCTGCCACAGCAGAGAACTGGAGGACCCAGGTTCTGGTGCATACGGCGCATTCCCTGGAATGGGGTCAGTTGAGAGGTGATTTGCCATTGTGCATACAATTCTGGTAGCCTCGGGAGTGCCCCCTCAGGACTATTAATTGGTGTGAAAATAGCTAAGGTGAGTCACGAGTCATTACCAAGAAATGTCTCCACATATTAATACTCAGTGGCAGATTTCTTTACTGCCTCCCTCCCTTCCTTTTTCATCTCCGCTCCCCTGCCTCATGCTTTCTGCATGTCCTCCATGACCTACAAATAAGAATGCAGTTTAGTACAGAAACATAACTGTCTTAAAACAAAGAGCAACGTCAGGTGACGGAGGTCCACACCTGTCAGCCTAGTACTTGGGAGGCTGAGACAAAAAGATCACAGTCTCTTGAGAGTCAGCAACTTAGCAACACTCCCAACCACCTAACCAGACCTGTTTCAAAATAAGAAGTAAAATGACTGAGAGATATGTCACAGTACTATATATATATATATGTATATATGTATATATACATATATATATATATAATTTTATTAAAATACTGGAGCAAAAAAAAATCCAAAAATAAAACAAAAAAAGAGCAAACATTTGTGAAAAGCAATGCTATTCTTAAAATAAATTCTGGAGACTAATATAAAAAGTATTAACAATGAACAGTGAGCAGTGTGTTTTCTATGGAAGTTTAGAACAAGTCAGTATATTACATTATTCTGATAGATAAGGAAAAAATAAAAGTAGAATAACTGTTTGTTTGCTTCTGGTACTGGGAATTGAATCCACGGGTATCATTCTACCTCTGAGCTATACCCTCAGGCCTTTTTATTATTATTATTATTTTGAAATAGGGCCTCACTAAATTGGCCAGCCTAGCCTTAAACCTATGATCCTCTTGTCTCCGCCTCCCAAGTGCTGGGATTACAGGCATGTGCCACCACACCCAATTAGAATAATTTAGAAAAAACAAATTGAAAGCTGTAAATCCTCCCAAGTAATCTTTTCAGATTTTTCTTTCAACTATTCATTAAAAGTTTCTACTTGAATTAGCATTTGGAAGTAAATATGATAGCTGGTCCGAACAACATTATTCAAACGTTAAAATTCTGCATATTGGAACATGTTTATATTTACACACACATTTTTTTTTTAGTTTCCATATTTTTCTCCATAATTGACACGCCAGTTTAGAGTTTCAAAAATGCCCTCAAGTGTCGAATAAGATGAAAGATGAATCAATTGGAACAACATGTTCAGCTTGTCTTCTAAGAAAGAGAGAGGATATCTGCAAATTGGTTAGGTGGTGTTGCAGACCATAAAATCCTTGCCAGTGTATCTGTCTATTTCAAAACATAAAACAGGGCGATGGGACAGAGAATGCTCAAAAGTTTAACACTTGTAAAGTGCTATGCGAATGCCAGACATTTGTGCATGCATTTGGGTGACCTTCGCTGCCTAGAACGTGTGACTGTAGAAATAAGAAGGTGTGCATTTATAGTTCCGCGCAAGAAGATGGTCTACCCCAAAGGGGGAATGCAGCCGCTGGGAAATGAATTCAGAAAACTGAAAGCTCCAGCTGAGCGCTGGATGCCTTCTCCAACATCTTCCTGATCCGGTATTAAGGAATAGATCACCTGCCAGAGATATCGCCATGCATGACCACGGCAGCAGCAACTGTGTACACACTTTAAGTGATGACCTTGGAGGCACTGCCCGTCACTCAAGAACCTGTGGCCCAGTGATTTCTATCCTTTGCTTTGATTGTGTGTACTTAATAGGAAATTTTGTGTGTGTGTGTTTGTTTAATAATTTTGGAGGTCAGTGTGGAGGTTCCTCAGAAGACCAGGAATGGATCTACCATATGATCCTGCTCTCCTGCTCCTGGGCATCCTCTCAAAGGAGTTGACATCAGAATATTAGATATCCAGGTTGCTGGCTGCACAATTTGCAACAGGCAATTTGGGCAACCAGCCTGGGTGTCCATCAACAGAGGAGCAGATCACGAAGCCGTGTTCTATACACACAACAGCACTGTATTCAGCCATCAAGGAGAACAAAGCTATAAGCTATGCCACCTGCAGGCAAAGATGGTCAAACTCAACAGGCTTACGCTGTGTGAGAAGAATCAGTCTCAGAAGGAGGAGAGTCGTGTTTCCTATCACATGTGGAAGTCAGAGAGAAGTGGGGAAACAAACAACGCTGTTTACATATAAAAAATTATCAGGGCATGGTGGTGCACGCTTGTAATCCCAGCATTTGGGAGGCTGAGGCAGGAGGATCTGGGTTTGCAGCCAGCTTCATCTACTTGGTGAGGCCCTCCGCAACTTAGTGAGACCCCGTTTCAAAATAAAGAATAAAAAAAGAGGACTGGGGGTGTAGCTCGGAGATAGAGTGCCCCTTGGTTCCATCCCTAGTACCACAAAAAAAAAAAAATTATCAGCACTGATCTCACTGTACATGGAAGGGGGAGAAGGGGATCCATAGGGAAAGACCGCAAGTGTGCTGTGCGTGTGCATTTCCATTACCCTGTATCTCAGTCTGATGTAAAAGTACAGTGCACCAACACAATAGATTAAAAATAGGTAAATTATTTCTAAACAGATTTTAGATTAAAAAAGAACCTACTTTCCAAAACTATGAGAGAGCAGGGTCTGAATTTACCTTCCCAGCTCATGCAAGAAACAAATGGGAAAAACCTATGAAACAAGAATGTCGAAGATTGGGTTTCAGCCAGGCGTAGTGTAGTGGTACATGCCTGTAATCCCAGTACTTGGGAGGCTGAGACATGAGGATTGTAGATCTGAGGCTAGCTTCAACAGCTTAGTGAGATTCTGAGCAATTTAGCAAGACCCTTTTTCTACAGAAAAAAAATGTGTGTGTGTGTGTGTGTGTGGTTGGGGGTGTATCTCAGAGGTAGAAAGCCCCAGTACAAGAAGAAGAAGAAGAAGAAGAAGAAGAAGAAGAAGAAGAAGAAGAAGGAGGAGGAGGAGGAGGAGGAGGAGGAGGAAGAGGAGGAGGAGGAGGAGATGATGATTTGGTTTCAGAGAATTAAGGGGCAATTGACAGTGGAGAAAGGAAGAAGGAAGGAAGCTCCAAGGTCCTGCTCAGAGAGAACATGGAAACTACAAGAGAGAGAGAGAGAGAGAGAGAGAGAGAGAGAGAGAGAGAGAGAGAGAAAGAGAAAAGAGAGAAAGACACACCAGGTGTCTTTCCTTGAGGGAGGCAGAAGTGGAAATTCAGAGACAGAAGTGTAGAGAAGGGAGAAATCTTAACAATAACACCATACCCACACACCAAACAAACAAACTCTATGCATATTCCCTGTCACACATAAAAATGAACTAAAAATGCAATAGAGCCCTGGAAAGCCCCTAGAAGGAAATTTTGTGACTTTAAGGAAATTAAAGTTTTATTTATTGCACTATCCAAAGTGTGATTCATGGCCAGGCATGGTGGCCCACACTGTAATCCTTGTACTTTACTTGGGAGGCTGAGGCAGGAGGAGCTCAGGTTCGAAGCCAGCCTCAGCAACTTAGGCCCTCAGCAGCCTAATTAGACTCTGTTTCAAACTAAAAATAAATAAATAAATAAATAAATAAATAAATAAATAAATAAATAAATAGGACTGGGCGTGTAGCTCAGAGGTAGAGTGCCCCTGAGTTCAATCCCCAGTACCACAATAAATAAATGAATGAATAAGTAAAGAAATAATAAAGTGTTATTCATCATAGATTTTTTTTTGTGTGTGGTACTGGGGATTGAACTCAGGGGCATTCTACCTCCGAGCTACACCCCCAGCCCCTTTTTATTCTTTATTTTGAAACAGAGTCTCACTGAGTTGCGGAGTGCCTCACTAGGTAGCTGAGGCTGGCCGCGAACCTGAATCCTCAGGTCTCAGCCTCCCGAATGCTGGGATTATAGGCGTGCGCCACCACGCCTGGCTCATCATAGATTTTTAAACTAATACCTTGATAAAAATTTAGACCTGCTGATCAAAAGAAATAAATAGTCACACGTTTGTGAATTATGTATTTATCTGACAAAGTCCTTGGGTCTGGAATATACAAAACTCCTGCCAGACAATATTAAATCAAATTAATGAAAAAGAGGAAAAAAAGATTTAATATGAAAGTCTGCAAAGACACTAAGCATCATTAGCCCCAAGCAAAATGCAAATTAAAACTACAATGAGGTACCACTGTGCTCCTTTAGAACACCTAAATTAGGAAGATTTATCCTGCCAATTACTGGTAAGGATGCTGAATGGCTGAACTATTATACATTACCAGTGCAGAAGGAAAAATACATATGCATTCTTTAGAGTACACTGAAAAGTTTTCGGCAGTTTCTCTCTCTCTCTCTCTCTCTCTCTCTCTCTCTCTCTCTCTCTCTCTCTCTCTGTGTGTGTGTGTGTGTGTGTGTGTGTCTGTCTGTCTGTCTCTCTTCCTTTTTTTTTTTTTTTTTTTTTTTGGTACTGAGAATTGAACCCAAAGCTGTACCCCCAGCCCCTTTTTTAGTTTTTGTTTGGAAGCAGGGTCTCACTACATTGCTGAGGCTGGTCTTCAATCTGCAGTCCTCCTGTCTCAGTCTCCCAAGTACTGGGATTACAGGTGTGTGCCTCCATGTCTGGCCATTTCTTAAGATGTTAACTATAGAAAGATATTCAGAGATAAGGGCCACATCAGATGGATGAGTAGTAGAGACTCTGAGAGAGTGACTGAGGGGGGTCAGGGACAGGAGATGAAGTCATAAAGAGTGTAATAGTAGAAATAATGTTATGAATGGATACAAAACTGCCAATCCCAATATCAAAGACATGCTGGGAAGAGTGAGGGACTCAGTGGGGAAGGGCACCAAGAATTACATACATGCATCTCTCTGACATTCTATACCCCAATATGATGCAAAAATTACAAAGCATTAAATTAAAAAAGAAAAGATATTAACTATATACTTCAACTGTTATGCACCAAAGGTATTCACTCAAGAGAAACAAAAGGGTGTGTCCACACAAGATGCATGTAAGTACTCCTTGCAGATTTATTCAAAGTAGCAAAAAGCCAAACAAAAACCAACTGAACAACACCTCCCCCAAAACAACAAAAAACCCTAGAATCAGCCCAAATGTGCACCAACAGGTGAACAGATAGAAACGGATGTATGCTGTAGCACATACACCAGGAGAAAGGAAAGAAGGGTCTGAACACCCAAAAGAATGAACATCCAAATAAATACATCCAATAAAAGAAGGCAGATTAAAAGGGGTGACATCTTATACGATTCAATGTGCACAAAACTGAAAACAAAGAATTAGTGGGTAGCAGTCCATCTATGTTTGCCTAGAAGAAGATGGAGGAGTTGCGAAGGGAGGAGAAGAAATCTTTGGAGGAGGGAGAGATGTGCTCATTGTGTTGAAGGTGAGAAGGTTTTCATGGGCAAAACCTTGTCAAACATGTATCAAATTGTACACTTTAAACTCACCCAGTTCATTGTATCTCAATTGCAGGGCAATAATGCTACAAAAAAAAGAGACTAGTTGCAAAGGTTCAGGAAACATCCTGAACTGGGAGGGAAATGGATTACTTTGTATCAAAACACATGTAACAAGGTAACTGGACTGCTCTTCGATTATGCAGAAGCGACACAAAGTATTGAAGAGTAAATGTATCGCTTTGCTCCAGCAATTCAATCAGTAACTTATCTGGTACAAAGTTCTAATAGTCTGTACGCTGCTTCAAAGGAAACAAGGCAAGGATTAATCATGTAATTTTTAGCTTAGGGTTGGGCTGATGAGTTTAATTTCCCAATTTATCTTTCTGGAAACATGATTTGCATATATGAAGTCATGTGCAGGTACATTTTTAATATTGTCTTTCGTGTTGTGTAGGGGCGATAATAAGAGATACATTATTTACTTCTAACATCACCCTTCAGTGGGCGGGCAGTGGCAGCTCTGGGGTCTGGAGGTGCGGTTGGTATTGAGTGTCCCGTGTGCCTTAGACTCAGGTGGTGAGAATGTTGTAACAGAAGGAAAGCCTGTTTGCATGCATTCCACTAACATGGAGTTTTGTGCAAAACAGAATCATTTAGTTTCCTTCTTATTAGCATCAAAGAAGATGCTGGATCTAGATCAACTAATCATGGTGTTGTACATCAGAGTCAGTAACATACAGACAAGTTATACCGTGTGTGTGTGTGTGTGTGTGTGTGTGTGTGTGTGTGTGTGTGTGTGTCTGTGTACCTGTGTTTACTGGGGATACTGGTGATTGAATCCAGGAGCATTCCACCTCTGAACTACACCCCCAGCCCTAATTTTTAAATTTTCTATTTTGAAGCAAGACCTTGCTAGGTTGCTGAGGCACTCATTAAGGTCCTGAGGAAACCTGTGATTCCGCTGTCTTAGCTTCCCACGTACTGAGACTCAGGTGTGCATCCACACCTCTACTTTACCTATCCTAAATCGATAGCAGATATTTCTGATGAATCCTGCCACCTTTTGAGGCAAGGCTTTGACCTCTGAATCTCTCTCTCTCTCTCTCTCTCTCTCTCTCTCTCTCTCTTTCTCTTCCTCTCTCCCTCTCCACATTACCTCTATCACACACCACCTCGGCAGAAACAGTGTGCAGAAAGGAAACCTAATTTGCCATCCCAGCTGTAGAGGATTCTGCACAGACTCAGTGTTCCGGGTGAGTGCAATGTGGCGGGAGGTGTGTGATATCTGCTGGACAATTAGAAGGCTTTTGCTTACTAAGAATAACAGTGATAACACATTTCCCTTTGCATAAATTCATTTTCAGTACAAGTGGAATGCACGCTTATTAGAGAAAATTCGGAAGGTGCCAAAAATTACAGAGAAAGGAAATTATTGTACCAAATCTCACCTCTAGGATGAAATGGTGGTGCCATTTGCAATATATATATAATTAATATATATTTTATATATTTATAATATATTCATATATTTATAATATATTCATATTGTCGGGGGCCTAGCCTGGCCAGCTGGACCTTGCCTCTAGATGGCGCCTGGTAAAGTGCCAGAAGCAGCTACAGGTGGATTACATCCCGAAGCTGTGCCACGCCAGAGCGCATGCACCAGCACACCCGACTCGTGGCCGGCCAGGTGAGAGCTGTACGAGACACCTCGTGGCTTAGGCCCGGTGCAGCTATAAGA
>PVLC010000952.1:131274-165873 GCA_004027655.1 Graphiurus murinus | reverse complement strand
GAGACTCTAGCCAGAGCAATAAGGCAAGAGAAGGAAATCAAAGGGGTAAAAATAGGGAAAGAAGAACTAAAACTATCCCTTTTTGCAGATGACATGATACTATATTTAGAAGACCCAACAAACTCAACCAAAAAACTTATAGACCTGATCAACAAATTCAGTAAGGTGTCCGGGTACAAAATCAATCTTAAAAAATCAGTTCAGAAGACTTTAAATCTAAGCTTTGGACACTTTCCATCCTTAATTTATTTATGGATCTCAAGCACCAATCCTGAAAACTAGTAGTAGATCAGGAAATATTTGCTGAGTGGAGTTACATTTTATATCTACTCTAAAGAGGATTCTACTATTACTTATAACCAATGATTTATATAATAGAGATGACTTTAAGAGGAAGGAAGAAAATATGCTAAATAGCAGAAATAATAATTGGTATACATATTCATGTGTGTGCATACTTGTGTGTGCAGATGTTTGGGATGGCTTGGTAAAACTTTAGTAAGATAGGATCTGTAAGATACAACATTGATTGTTAATATTAAGTATATATTGAATATAAAGACTCTGCTAATATACATGGAGGACAGGAACTTGCCTGAGAGCTTATATATTATGTCTTGGAAGTTGCCTATGAGAATGATTCCAGTGTATCTGAGTAATGTATGCCACTATGAGGACTGGCTAGGACATATGTTTACTTCTTCCTTTGGCTAACCTCATTCCATTATAGCAGTGGAGTATGTCATTCTTCTGATAGCTTTCTGGACTCATTCTGTCCTGAAAGGTTAGAAAGCAAACTAGTTTCAAATGTCAATAGGTGCTTGAAGTATTTCATTTCAGCCATATTTTTCCTCCATCTTAACTATCATATCCCAAACATTGCAAAAACTAAATTTTTATTAGTGTGTTCGAGGCAGGGCCACACTCTGAACTCTTACACTCGTATTGATCAGAATTTGGTAGATCTAGGTATGGGAGAATTAGTTAATTAAAACTATTTGGAAGAACAGCTGTACATTAAATACTTAACAACTGGTGGCATTGTGGTTGTACATAGATAGTTAGGGTTTATTGAAATTCAAAGTAAACCTTTTCCAGCTATCAGGGACAATTTAAAATATCTGGGAACTCTTTCTCATGATTTGAAGTTTCAAATTAAAATTTTCTCTTTAATATTTACACCCTTACCAATGTGCTGGATAAAGAAATGCATATTTGTCCATTTTCCCTAGCAATAAATCTTTTTCCTTGAATTGTATATTCCCCTCTATAAGTTGACACATACACATATACAGCAATACCAGTTTAATTGGGGTTCTTTATTAATTGGCAACTCTATTTTTTATCCTTGAATTAAAGAAAACATATTTTTGCATAAAATGGGTTGGAAGATAATGTAAACTGCATAATTTTATGTTAGTTATCTGTCACTTATTTATGATATACTAAAATGTAAAATATTTTTTCTCATTTTTATCTTATTTAAGGCAGTTGATATTCTTATTTCATTATTAGTATTCTGGCCAGATTATTTCTTTCAGCTGTCATTTAAAAAGTGCATCATGCTAAATTAAAAGTTGCAAAGACTCTGGGGATGATAATTAGGTAATCATATCCAAGACATGTGATTAAAAATTTTAATCATAACATATTTACATAAAATTTTTGCTAGATATTTTATGAAAAACACTTTACTACAACAATCTATGATAGTTACCTTTACTACATTATTGTCTACAATTATGAGATTTCACAAAGAACTTATTGCTAGATGGTACATATGGCAAATAAATGATTCTTTTAAAATATCATTATAAAATATAAACTAGTTGAAAATTCTGGAATGCGAAGAAATATTCTAAATTGCAAAACTTAGGTGCAGCTTTTCTCCATCATGCCTTTCCACCAGGATATTCTTCTTCACCTTATGTCGAGAGCAATGGATCCAGCCAGCCACTGAACAATGTAGACAAATGAAATGAAAGCTGTTAGAATGAAATCTGATCAGTTTGTGAGGAAATCAGGGAAAATGTTTCTGAGATGTCATTTGTATTTATTCTCAGATGATAAGTGAAATTAGTGATGAAAGTAAATGTTAAGAAAAGTTTTATGATTGGACAACAATAGAAACCAAATTAAGCTTGCAGTGGTCATGGAGAGCTTCCTGAAAGGAATTAAAGGTAAATATAGACCTGAAGAATGTATGAATAGTCACTAGCAGCAAGAAGCAGAGGGTTACATAAAAATATGCTTATAAAAATTTATGCATGCCATATCCATGTGAACAATTTTTTCACTTAATTCGGATAAATGTGTGTAGAAAACAATATGAAATCATTTCTATGAGTGCAACTTCAGAGAAAAGATCATGTTGTTCTTCAATCAATTTGTAATAAGGCAAAATAAAGTAGAGGGTTTGAGGGCTTGTGGAGAAGAGGAAGAAATACTGATCCAAAATCCTTGATGTGGCCTACATAGTCTTTACTGTAGTTTTCCTACCATTTTTCTTCACCATTGACCAGTATCATGATTTAAGTAAATTAGCTAATTTCTCTGTGTTGTTTATTAACCTGTAAATGAGAATGATAAAATAAAACCTATTACAGTTTAAAATAGAAACCATATATTCAAATAATTTAAATTAGAGCTTAGTACATATGAAATACTCAATAAGTATTAATTATTGTAATAATTGATTTATATATTCAAATATGCCTCTTGTTTCCTCATGATATTAACTCTTTCTGGAATGTTTTTTCTTTCCTCCTCATTATCTACTTATTTATTACTCACGCTTTAAACTTCAGATGTTCAATAAAAGCTTGAGAGTACATGATATGACATGTATGGGAATGCAAAGAATGGTAAGAGGCTTGAGATGAGCTTTGGAAAATTCCAGAGTTTGAGGTTCTGAGAAAGGAAGAAAAAAAACTTAATAAGCTGGAAATGTAATAGACTAAGAGATGCAAAGAAAATACAAATAGTAAGATATTATGAAAACACTGGAAGAAAGGCTTATAGGTAGGGAAAATTTGTAACTAGCATCCAGTTCTGCTTGGAGACCAAGTTACATAAAGGCTAAATAGAACATCCATTGAAGTTATTATTGACTTTAACAAGAAAAGCTTCAGTAGTGTGATCATGATGGAAGATATTGTTATGGTTTGTTTCTAGAACATCCTCCCAAAAGCTCATGTGTTGAAGCCTGATATCCAATATAACAAGATTCAGAGGTAGAGTTTGACTGGAGGAAAGGGTCACTGGAGGCTGTCCCTGGGGACTGTATAGGGCCTGACCCTCTTCCTGTCTATCTGTTTGATATCTAGCTGCCATGAACTTAGAAGCTATCTTCTGCTCTGCCCTTTGGCCATGATGTTTCTGCCTTGGACCTGGCAGATTAAAGACCAAAACTCTGAAACCATTGGCCAAATAAAATCTTTCTCATCATTGTTCTTGTCAAGTATTTTGGTCACAGTGACAAAAAAGCTAACAGATAAATCATGATAAATTAATGAAGATTTGAAGCTAAAGAAATAAGAGCCACTTCATAAAATGTTTCAATATTTGGTATAGTTAGACTCCAATCTTGCTTGGCCTTGGTATTACCAATAGTACCAAGTGCCAAAGGAACCAGGAAGCATCATATCAACCTACAGCTTAGTTAACAACAGGTCTGCTGATTTCAATTGGGCAGCAGTATGACCTGTCTCAAACCCCACTCATTGGCTTAGGGAATAGTCATACCTACACAGGAATTCAGTAGAAATTTGGGCCATCAGTGCACTCAGAGGCAGGCCTGCAAACCGCAATGTAAGCTGAGAATCCTCAAGCAGTCCTGTGACTTTAATCCAGCCCCTCTCAGCTGTTTTGGTGCCAATATTTCCTACCCAAGAACCTACCCAATGATCCATCAGGAGTCCTTCCAGGGACATAGTGGGAAATAAACCTGTGGGTACACCTGGTAACAGGAATGCCATCTACAGAGTTAACAGCAATACTTGTTCCTCTACCTAAGACCAGTGCATGATTCTAATGTTTCAGTTATTTATTTTTTTTATTTTTTATAAGAAACTAGGTTTTTTATTTTGGTTTATAACAAAGAGCTTTGTTAAAAAGCAGAACTTATCGTAGTGCCAAACAAACAAGTGTAAATATTGAAGTCTAACCTCTAAAGGAAGACACAGAACATTACTTGACAACTTTATATAAAGATATGTTAAATATTTTATTACTATTATGAACGGGATATGGACTTTCAAACTGTTGCCTAATAGATTATTTGCATATAAATAACAGATCTAATTTTAAAATTAATAAATTATCTTACAAAATGCTAATAATTGTTCATAATAAGTTTTAAGCTATGATGCACAGAAGTATCCAATTATTTTGTTACCATTATTTTGAAATTGTAAATGAATATGTTATAATATTTGATCAACTTATTATAGTTTTCCTATTTTATGAGAGCTATAACATTTCTCCCCTTTCATCTACAAATATAGTGTTTTATAAGTTACAATATATCAATTAAATATACCAATTTACAAAGAATATGTGAGGTATTCATTTATTATTATGAAATATTAGTATAAATATGTACTAATGTATATAATTATTTATACTAATATCACTAATATCCACTTTTATAGTCTGTTTAATTCAGCATTCTCACTTCTGTCGTCCAAAAACTTAACTTAGAGGAAGCAAGATTTATTTGCTCACAGTTCCAGATATTTCAGGGGTTCTGTCCATGTAAGGCCTGTTCTGCAGAGCTCAGGGCATGGCAGTGGAAGACAGAGAGAGCAAGGCTCTGCTCTCACATAATGGAAGCTGAAAATAAGAGAGTGAGCAAATGGAGATGGGACCATATTTAATCCCCAAATCCATACCCCCAGGTACTCCTCAGAAAGTAAACCCTGCCTCACACATGACTGCTTACTATCCCTGAGGCAGAGGGGAACATTATAAATCCAAACCATTACACATTCCAAGGCTCCATTATAATTATTCATAGATTTTTAAATAGAGTATTAAATTGTATTTACTAAACTTTTTTTTTAATATTATACACTTAAAGTCATATTGGCACTTTTTTTTGTACTGGGGATTGAAACAGAGCATTCTACCTCCAAGCTACACCCCTATCCCTTTTAATTTTTATTTTGAAACAGAGTTTCACTAAGTTGCTGAGGCTGTCCTTAAAACTGTGATCCTGTCTCAGGCTCCCAAGTACTGGGATTACAGTAGGGCACCATTGTGCCTGGCTCATATTAGATTTTGAGGGAGACTAGTCTTTGAGGATTGTGTGATATTAATGATTTTCTGCTTTTTATGATTGTATATTTTCCTTTTTTCTATATTGAACATAATTCTGAGTAGGGTTAGAATTTCCTTTGTTTTAAAGAGTTTAGCGAAGTAGGTGGGAACTTTCTTGTTGTGGCTTTTGAATATTTTTATCAATTTCTTCAGTAGCCGTCAGTCAGATGATCTATTTTCCTTTTGGTCCATTTTGCAAGTTTGTCTTTTCCAAGTGGACCATTCATCTTTTCTAAATTTTAACAAAATTCTTGTTCCATCTAATTTACACTATTTCTTATTTAATACAATAGCATTTAAGACTAAATTTTTAATTTTTGGGCCATAATTATAGCAGAAAGAGAAACATCTCAGAAATGCCTATATGTTATTCCCCAGAAATTGTAACTAAATTACCTTACATGCAGAAAATGATGTAAGTAAGTGAAGATCGTGAAGATAGAGGTAATACCGTGAATTGTCTATATGAGTTCAATATAATCACAGGGTCTTCTTAGGAGAAGGGGATGTATGGGAAAAAGCAGAGGTAAGAGTTACATGAGGCTGGAATCCAAGAAATGTGCACAGAATGTAGAATTTGTAAAAAGCAAGAAAAAAGATTCACCTTAGAGCCCTGCCTACACCATGTGATCCATGTGACACTTCTAATCTCCAAAATACTAAGATTGCTTTGTGGATTAAATGACATAATGCACACAATGCAGTGACGTGGTCTATAATTAACACCTTTAAATATTATCTAGTGGCCTTATATTGTATTTTTTAGAAGTAGAAGCTCTGATAGACATTCTTCTGCAAGTAATTACTGAGGAAGCATTCTCAGAAAAAAGACACAAAAGAAGCAGGATAGGGCAGAGGAATTACACAAAAGTATGGTCTCAACGGTAGAGTACATTTAGGGTTGGAGATATAGCTCAATGATGAGCATTCCCTAGAGCACATTCAGTATGATACAAAGGGAAGCTCTGATGCACAAATGCAGCACAGAAGTAGCCACACCTTAACAAGTGGATTGCCTTAAGTTTTATCTTGGATCTGGCTTGTTTGGCAGACAGCAATTAACTGAAGAAAGAGATCAGCTTTCACAAGAGCTGGAGGAATCAATATACCTGCTGGTGAGAGGACATCTGAATAGGACAGTGACAACATCCTCTAACTTTTATTGTGATCATCTGATTATTATACTAAGATATATAAATGTAAACTAAGGATTTAAAATAAATAATGAAATTAAGACTGGGGATGGAACCCAGGGACATTTTACCTCTGAGCTACAACCCCAGCCCTATTTTTTATTCTTTATTTTGAAACAGGGTCTCACTAAGTTACAGAGGGCCTCACTAAGTAGCTGAGGCTGGCCATGAACCCGGATCCTCAGGTCTCAGCCTCCCAGGTACTGGAATTACAAGGGTGTGCCACCACTCCCGGCTCGTAATTCATTATAGAATGAGTTTGTTAAGGATTATTTTTAGAAGTCTGCTGAGATTTTGATTGGAATTGCTTGTAAACAAATATATGTCATTAAGGAGAACTAACATCTTCTTAGAGTTTTTTCACCTATAATTAGTATTTTAAAGTATACAGAATCTTTTCATGTTTTGTATGATGTAAATCTTATGTAAATTTAAAATTCTGATACTGCCATTGAATTATGTATTTTATTTCTTTGTTTTTAAAGTCAAATTCCAATTTGTCATGACTAGTGAGAGAAACATGTTTGTTCTGTGTATACTGATTTTGTATTAAGTGTCCTTCAAGAATCAGGGCATGAGCTAGGCATGGTGACGCATGCTTATGATCCCATTACTTGGGAGGCTGAGACCGGAGGATCCAAGTCTGCAGTTGGCCTCAGCTACTTAGTGAGGCCCTTCGCAACTTAGTGAGACCCTGTTTCAAAATAAAGAATATAAAATAGGGCTGGGGGTGTAGCTCAGAGGTAGAATGCCCCTGGGTTCCATTCTCAGTACCAACAAAAACAAAACAAACAAACAAAAAATCAGAGCATGACTTATAGCTGGGTGTGGTGGCACATGCTTGTAATACCAGTACTTGGGAGGCTGAGAACAGGGAATGAGGTTTGAGGTCAACCCCAACAATTTGGTGAGGCCCTTTGCAATTTTGCAAGACTCTGTTTCAAAATAAAAAATAAAATAGGTCTGCACATAGAGCTCAGATATATAATGTCCCTGAGTTCAATCCCTACTACCACACGTATGGAAAAGTCTTCTTACTAGTTCTAGAAATGTTTTGTTATACTCTTTAATTTTTTACAATATTTTTAGTTCAAATTCTTTCTTCAGTTGTGTTTAATCTCATGAAATTATTGTGTTTTTCATTCCTAGGTTTTACAATTTATTCTTTCTTATACTTTACACTTTTTTCCAATGAAATTTTCCATCTGATTTTATATGCTGTTCATTTTTTTCTTTAGCTTTTCAATGTATTAATCAGTAATTTAAAATTCCCTATCAAATATTTCCAAGATATGCTAATATTTGAGCTTAGTTTTGATAATTTATTTTTATCTTAATATTGTTCTTTCTTATATATATTTTTTCACCTCATTTTTTTTACCAGCACTCTTATGTAACAGAACAAAGATTGAGAGAATTGGAATGCCTTCTGTTCTGTCAGGTATATCTTATGAGTAGTTGGTATAATCACAATAAGAGTTTTGGTATACTATTGCTATATTTATACTCATTGAGTTACATGCTTCAAAGACATTTAGCAAAAATCATGTTTAGTGTGGGGATTGGTCTTGCAGATAATTTATTTTTTTAACCTTTATTTCAAACTTGGTTTTAGATTTTCTTTTTCTTTTGTAACTCAGATTCGTGTTTCCTGAAAGTTATTTGATACTTGATACCTACTTTGTTGGTAGAAAAGAGGCTGTATTTTTGTTTTTCTTTTTAAGAATTCGTCTTAGGCAGGTACTTATCCTTCCTTAGGGCTTGCTTTAAGGCTCTGTTAATACGAATTTAGATCTGTCTTTAAATCAGAGGTTCATAAATTTGTTCTATAATGGGCAAAGTAGTCAATAATTCTTGGCTTTGTGAGCCATAGATTGTCTGTGGCAACTACTCAACTCTTCCATTACATCAGAGAAGCAGCCATTGATATTACATAAACAAATGAGTATGGCTATGTTCTATACAATATTATGTACAAATACAGATGGTAGGCTAAATTAGACCCAGAGAATATATTTTGCCTACTCCTGCTTTAGAGAATGATCCTTACACCTAAGGTTTAGGCTTTGTGGTGTCTGAACACAATATACAGGTATTGATGATGTGTATCCTCTGTATCTGTGTCTAAAGTCTAAGTCAGCCAGCAATGCTCTACCTCTAGTATCTCTATTCCACTACCAACGCCATAGTAGCTGCTTTCTGTTATTCCACACAAAATATTCATCCCTGTGTGTGCATGCCATTCTTCAGCAAGTAAATAATGAAGAATAATTATGGACCTCTTAATTCCACCCTCCTGTCCTGCATGTTTCCTTCCTTCCTGCCTGCCAAATTTCATGACTTTTAGTTACCACACTCTCTGGATCATTTCTTCAGATGGACAGGTGGATCTGGCTCTGCTTTGACTCTAGCTCATTATTCTGCATTCAGAAAATATTTCTATGCCACAGAGAGGAGTTAATTAAGCATACTCTTCTAGTATGTTATATGGTACGTAATTTTGGCTTAAAACCTGGGCAGAGTAAGGCTGGGTTGGTATAACAAAATCTTATAAACTGAGTAGTTTATAGACAAAAGAAATTTATTTGTCACAGTCCTGGAAGCTGGTAAGTCAAAGATCAAGGCTCTTGAAAATTTAATGTCCAATAAGTGTCTTCATCCTGGTTCATAGATATTGTTTTCTGGGTGAGTCTGTTACAAGATGGAATAGATAATGAAACTCTCTGGAGGCCTCTTTTATAAGGAAATTAACCCCATTCATGAGAACTCCATCCACATAATCTAATTATCACTCAAAGGCCATATCTCCTAACCCAAACACATTGGCTTCCTTCTTCTTGGCAGTTTGAGTAGAAATCCAGATTGCCTGCTTGGGCTTTTATTAAAAGGACTAAGGGTGGGAAGTTGCTGGTTTGATTTGGTCCATCTGTAAAAGAAGGAAGGTAGGAGTATGGCATGCCTTTATTCCAGCTGCCACAGTCTGAAGTAAGAGACCTAGGCCTCCAGTACCCAGTGGCAGCCAACTGAGTGCATGGAGACTTCCCCATAGCATATCATATCTGCCTATCTATAGTTCTGCATATCTGCTTGTCAATATAGCCAAGAGTCCCCATCTTGTATATATACCAAAGCAGGACAAAGATGGCAGCATGCCATGGCACAGAGTTAACAAAGGTGGCAGTGTGTTAGGGCTCAAAGTTAACAATGGTAGCATAGTTCTGGGTATAATATGGAATCTTCAAGGCTATGCTTAGTTAATTTTTTTTAAAACAGTGACATTTAGCAGAGGGAGGAGAGGAAGGCTAACGAACACCACATTTTTACTGTCCCCAAAATCCACCTTGTTGGGTTACTTGTCTCAAAATCTACGCAATCCCCATCTTCTACAAGTGTGCCCCTGTAAGAGATGTGAAGAATATTGCAACTAAATGTCACAACAGCAGTACAAACTACAATAAAAAGCACAGAATTCACAAGCAATATGTGCCAATTTTACTGACAGGTCCCAGGCTTTTACCACTACCCACATTGTCCATTTCCTTGCATGCAAAAGGTGATGATGTAACCAACTGGGTCACATCTCCCATAAGTTCTGTCTCTAGCCACTGCATCAGGGCCAAGGTGTCAGCGTCATCATTGCCTGGGCAGGCCAGAGGCATGTACCCAGTCATAGGAATTGCTTAACACACACTCAGTCCATAGGAAGTACTCAGTCCACAGGAGGTTCTCAGTAACAGGAGATGCCATCTGCTACACAGGGGACCATTTGCCTGTTACCTAGGAGGCTACTTGGAGGCCCAGTTCTATTTCCTGTCCCCATGGAGCTATTAAAGGCCACCCAACATAGTTGGGGGGCTTTGGCCTTTCAAGGCCAAGCCCATGTAGCCATCTGTTCTTTGGAAAGGACAGTGGGAGTAGACAGCAAAATATTGTTCATTCAAAGCTCTCAAAATGTATCACAGCTGGTTTGTCTATCCTGCCAACATTGGTGTGGGTTCAATGTCCACAGGCCTTACTTCCAAATACCATTGCCTATTGCCTAAGGGTAGTACAAAAGCACCATTCAATATTCAAGTCCCAGGCCTACCACCGTATCATGTCACCAATGAAATGTGTGCTATTAGCATTTTTCAGCATACTAGGGAACCTGCATACTGCACATAACTTTTCCAAGACTTCCTTTATAGCCCTCTGGCTAGGATGCCACACTGAGAAGGTGGTCAACAAACCTGTAGCAGTGTCAATGCAAGTGACAATATACCTCACCCCTTAGAGGCAGGCAGGGGGACTATAGTATTCATTTGCCACCATGTGAGGGGTGTCAAGCTGGGTACTTGTCCATTAGTGGCTGCTAAAAGTTGGGATACAGTCTGGAACACACAGTACATTGCACACATAGAGTAGTCATGTCTGGCCAAGGACCCAGCTGGGGAAACACACTTTCAAAGGACACAACTAAGGGAATATTTCCCAGGAATACATCATAGGGAACGCATTTCCCAGGGACACAGCCCAGGGTACACACTTCAAAAGTCTATTGCTGTGCTCTTGGCAGCCAAAATTTGGAGAATAACTTTTCTCTTTCTCCACTGGTGTGTGAGGCTCTTGAAAACCAAGACTCCTCTGCAGTCTCTCCAGTGTCACCCTAGGTTTTCTCGGATCCCAAACTCTCAAGGTTTCTCAAATCCAAGCTTTGTGGTCTCTCCAGTGCTGCTGGCTTTCCTGCTTCTTAAGTCACAGCCTCTAGGAGCTAGCTGGAAAGGGGTGGGTGCCACCAGAATGGTCCAGTACACTGGGAAGGAATTTACAAAGTCCTGGGAGTATCCGCCCAGCACAGTTCCTTTCCACCAGGGAAAAAAAAAGTTCTTTGCCCCTGGCCCCTGCCTACACTTCACTCTGAATGTGGCCACCTAGTATTTCTCCAGTGCCCTTGCAGCCCAACCAGGTTAATCCCATTGTTGGCTTCTCATCAGCTCTCAGGACCTCCAAGCATCTTCTTGGAAACTGTCTCCCACACATAACTTTCCAGGACATGTGGCCTTGAAAGGGCACAGCATTAGTTGGCTAAGCTGGCTCAGGCAGCTCTGAGTAGCCCTGTAAACCTAACAGCCTGGCCCATTTGCTGCTCTGCAGCACCTGGGTTTCCTATCACCTACTAGCAGGAGGGTCCCTCAGTTCTCCCTCTATGTGAATTGAGACAGGGGCTGGTGTAAGGGCAGCTCATGTCATGTGGCATTTGGCACTCACAGGCTTTGACCTTTCTTGGTGAAATCTGACCCCTCAGACCTAGGGAAGCCGGTGGGTGGGTCAAGGAAAGGTCTACCTCCCTCCCCCACAGCTCTCATTGGCTCCTACCCCAGCCTCACCTCCCTATCTGACCTTCCCATATATACTATTGTGTGTTTGAATAAAGCTGAGATCCTGCAGTTCCTGGTTGCTGACTAAACTCCCGGCTCAGTGAGGTTTTTTTGGGGGGTATCTCAACTCCCCAGGGTGGTGGGCCCTGCCGCGACACTCTCCTTCTCGCTCAGCGTCAGCAGGTGAAGCAGCTGGCCCACTTGGTTTACCCTCTGTTGTGTGGGACGCAACATCTGGTGTTCGCGTGTGAGGCCCAGGATTCTGCCAATGAGCTAATCAGACTTCGGGTGAGTGTACCCCCATAAGATATGGGGCAATCTTCCTCTAAAAATAACCCTTCTCTTCATTCTTTAAGAGTTCTGATAAAAAGTCGGGGACTCAAATTGTCAGAGTCCCAGGCCACGAAGGCCTGGGGTATCTTAGTTAAGGTCACCCCATGGCTCCCTGAGAGTAACCTCTTTGACTGGAGCACCTGGGATCGGATGGAACAGTTGGTCCGCAAAAACCATATCAACCATGGGGAGTTCCACCTCCGGGAGTGTACCCCACTCTCGCAGTGCTCAAAAGCTGTTTTCCTCCTCATTCAAATCCCCCAGCTCAAGAGAGGCACAGTCCAATGCTGCCTTCCATCATTCACCCCCCTCCAGAAGTACAGTCAGGTACCCCTGTCCCGCCTAATCCCCTGTCAACATTGTTGGGGCACAATTCTTTGGAGTCGCCTCATAAGCTTCCTGAGAAAAAAAACCCTGACCCATTTGGGAGGGCTCCTTGGCCTCAATCTCACCTCTATCTCTCTTTACTCCAGCAACCTGAGGCCCTGGGACATAGTTCTACTCCTAAAGGGCCCAACAACCCCCTTCGGGAGGCCTCTGCCCCACACCCTACCTGGAGCCACGTGCTCCTTCAGGCTTGCCAAATTTGGGCACAAAGACCACCATTAGTTCTAACATTCCTACAGGTAACAGGATGGAGTCTCTCTCTCCCCTTTCCCCTCCCTGAGGTGGGCAGGGCCTCCAGGTGGAGCCAGCAGCCATAAATAATTCAACCCTTAAGTGCTTTGACCCCATCCTTCCCATCCACCTTGCTGTGCTAGGTGGAAATCCAGTCTATACTTCTCTCCTCTCACAGGAGGGGGAGCCCTTACACTGGATACACCTTTCTATTGGGGGAGCCCCTCAAGTATACTCTGCCCCAGATCAAATAGCTGACTGCATCATTAAAGGGCGAGACTTGTCTGTCCAGCTCTTTGGATGTGATTCCCGGGTTATCATCATTCCCTTGCGATTGACAGATTTCACCTGGCTTGAGAGGAAACACAGCAGGTTAGCCCCTGCCCTAGAAGGGTTCCTGGGAGAATTGAGCTGCAACTACGGGCCCTACAAGTGAGCGTCCTCTTTCTCCCACTTAGCCTGGAACACCCCCCCCCCCCACTATTTGCTAATGTGCCTGACCCCAATGGTCCCACTGTGTTTACTGATGGTGGCAAAGCAGGAGCAGCCAGTTTTATATGCCCCAGGCCGGTGCCATGCCCCACTCACCAGGACCATCGTTCATCAGATCCAAGGTTCTGCCCAGTTCAAAGAGCTCTATGCCATAGTTATGGCATTGGCTGAGATTCTGGTCTCTTTCAACCTGTTCTCAGATAGTCTTTATGTTGTTCACCTCCTGCCCACCTTAACTGATGTCTATATCAGGTTGGATAATAACCCCATAACCCCTCTTATGATCCAGGCCCAAAACCTGCTTAAACAAAAAACACCCCCTTGTTTCTCCAACAACTGCGAGGCCACCAATCCTTTTCGAGCTTCCTAACAGAGGGCAACTCCCTCGCTGATAGGTTGGCCACTACAGGCACCATCGCCTGCTACTCCCTGGCTGAGGCTACAAACCTCCATGGCCTCACCCATACAAACTAAAAAGGGCTTCATCACAAATTTCCACAGGTACTGGTTAAAGATCTCAAAAATAGTATCCGGACCTGTAAAAACTGCCAGTCATTCCTACTGACCCCTCCACTTCAAAAACAGGGAGTCAATCCCAGAGGCCTACCCCCCAACAACCTCTGGCAGACCAATGTTACCCATGTCACATCCTTTGGGAGACTCAAATATGTCTTTGTCATGGTGGACACCTTCTCCCATGTCTGCTGGGCAACTGCTCATGCAGGAGAAATGTCTAAACATGCCATCAATCATTTGCTTCAATGCTTTGCAGTTCTAGGCCTGCCTAACCAGCTAAAAACAGATAGTTAACCTTGCTTTATTGGACAGGCCTTTCAAGAGTTCCTCAAAAGATGGAACATAACCCATACTACAGGCCTTCCCCATAACCCCCAAGGGCAGGCAATTGTGGAACGAACCAACCTCACCCTCAAAACCCAGCTTACAAAACAAAATGGGGGAGCTCTCCCCCCCCAATGACCAGCTCAGGAAGGCACTCCTGACATTCAACATTTTAAATTTTTTAAATGACTCACAGTCATCACCTCTCCAACGCCACTGGACCGGGATCATGCCATACAGGGCACTTGAGGCCAGGTGGAAGGACCCACTGATGGGTCTCTGGAGGGGACCTGATCCCCTCATTAGTGTGGGATGAGGATTTGGCTGTGTTTTCCCCATTGGGGAGCCCCAAAGCATCTGGGTTCCAGCCAGAGATCTTAAACACTGTCCTATCCCTGCTGGGGAATGCCTATCTATACCTTCACCAGAGGACTCCAGGCCCCCCAAGGAAGTCTCTCTTGTATGCTCTCTTATAGGAGACCTGCCCCAATGGCCCCACTCCTCCTGATGACGCTGCTGCTTGGAAACCTCAGAAAGCCATGGGTTGAAATAGGATTCGGTGATCCTAGGCAGGCCCGAGCCCTCCTCCAGAAGACATTGGAAATCTGTGCACCAACTGCTTCACTAGTCGGGAAGGACCAGCAAAGCATTGTTACAGGACAAACAAACAGTGCAATAATGGTATACAGGCCACAAACAGCCTTCCTAATGCAGGGCAGAGAGAATGGCTGCCCAGGAGCAGTGCTCACTCACATCTGATGGTCAGCCCCTAAAATAACTCTGGCCGCACCTGGAAAGGCCCCTCCCCAATGCCTCTGTAATCAGTCTTATAGCCCAATACCAACAGCTTGCTGCCAAGCCTGATGACCTATATGGGCATCGTGAGCCTTACGATGGTGTTGCCCAGCCTATGCCCCACACCCCATAAGGCCCCAGGAAATCCAATGCCGGGTAAAACCCCTTGAAAGATAGGAGCAACCTAAGACAGGAACACTGTTTATGAGGACTTCTGAGGGCTTAAAACAAAGAAGGGGGAATTGTAAGGGCAGCTCATGTCATGTGCCATTCGGCACTCACAGGCTCTGACCTTTCTTGGTCTAATATGACCCCTCTGCCCTAGGAGAGCAGGTGGGTCAGTCAAGGAATGGTCTACCTCCCTCTCCTGCAGCTCCCATTGGCTCCCACCCCAGCTTCACCTCCCTATCTGACCTTCCCATATATACTATTGTGTGTTCGAATAAAGCTGAGATCCTGTAGTGCCTGGTCGCTGACTAGACTCCCGGCTCAGTGTGGTTTTGGGGGGGGGTTATCTCGACTCCCCAGGGTGGTGGGCTGGGCCGCGACACTCTCCTTCTTGCTCGGCCCTGGCAAGCAAAGGGACTGGCCTGCTTGGTTTACCCTGTGTTTCATGGGACGCAACAGGCTGGGGACTGCTTCTTCTTCCTGGAGGTTTTCCAACAATTTCACTGCCCAGACAGTGAGCATTGTCTCCACTTCTTGGCACCCTTACATACCTTTATTAGGGGCTGGAATCTCTGTTCTGGCTCTGGCTGTTTTAGGGAGATGAAAGTAGGATATTAGGCTTCTGGTAAATTCTTTTTGGGTCCACTCCTGAATTCAAGAGGTTCTCCCATATCCGAGCTCAGGAGACCTTAATTGGCTTCCCTTTACCCCTTTTGGGCCCTTTTATCACTTCTCAAATTCCCTTTTGCCAGGCAGCAGGCCTCAACTCCCAGCAGTTCCTGCATTACAGTCACCTCATTTAGGGCATGGCCTTCACATGGCACCAGGAAAGGAATCAGATCTCAATAAGGCAGAAGGAGTATGCTCTAACAACTGTCTCTCATCCCAGCTCTTAACAGTTTCTCATTCCGCCCTTTAGCATTTCAATTGTAAAGTGTTTCTCATTCCCAGTCCTTTCAGCACTTGGGGGAGCTCAGCACAACTCTGCTACTTCTTTGTGGATCCACGCAGGTCCCCTGCATTCATTCACACTGCGAAAAACTGCCATCAGCCAGTCAATTAGGGAATGATCTCCCTGTCCATACCATTGGCCAATTTGCAGCCTCTGTTGCACTGAAGGATGTATTGTAATAAAAGGGAGTTTTTCCATCTCCCAGCCACTGAGGACAAGACCATGTACCCCTAGACCCAATAACCTTAGCAGCCAAGTGGCTAATGGTTTGGTGGGCTTCTGATTGAACCTCCTGACCAATTCCACTAGCTCCTAGTTTAGAGTGTTTCACCACTTGGGGGAAGTCTTGTGGGTTTCTTCCTGGAGTCTGGGGCTGATGGGACTTCATTTTGTTTGTAACCACTGGGATGGGATGAAAGATGGGGCCAGCACCCTCCTCCCCCTCCTTTTCCAGCAAGCATTTGGTCTCCACCAATGCCTGATGTAGCCACTTCTCTGCTTTCAGCTGCTTCTGGAGCTCTGAGTGTACTTCCTTCTCCAGCAAGCATCTTATCTCTTTCAACCCCAGCTGCAGCTGCTTTTTTGCTTCCAAATCTTGGATTTTTGCTGCATGGACTACCTCTCCCAGTGCATTATTTTTCTCCCTATGGAGGGCTGTAAGAAAGACTCATCCCAAGGCTTCAGCCGTCATGTGTAGGCTATGCTTATCAAAGGTCTCTTCCAGCTGTTGGAGAGCTTTTTCAAGCTGATGCCCCCCAAAGACTGGCTACTGAGTGTCACTTACTTACTCTATGCTGGCCAGCCCTCCACTCCTCCCTCCAGGGTAGACGGCTCCATACCAGACAGTGCCAGATCCTGCCGATGACTATACCAACTGACAAGGATAGGAAGTTGAGGGGTTTGGTCTGGTCTTTCTGAAAAGAGAAGCAAGAGATTGATGGTAGAGGTGAGACATGCCTTTATTCTAGGTGAAGCAGGCTGAATTATGAGGCCTAGGCCTCTATTACCTAGTGGTGGCTGACTGAGTGCATGGAGACATCCCCATAGCACATCCACCAATTCGCCAATTCTCGCATCTGCATATTTATGTGTTCTCAGGGGACAGTACCTGACTTGGGGTGCAGAGTGAACCACATAGGTGGCCACATGCAGAACTATCAAAGATGGAACCATGTTGGGGCCACATGGATGATTAGTTACTTTTCATAGAATGGTGGCATTTCACAGAGAGAGGTGAGGAAGCCTAGTACCATGTTTCAATTATCATCACATCTTCCTTGTCATCTGCAAAATGAAATGGCAGTTTCAACATGTCACTAGGTCTCTACTGCTATCTGCCTAGTTTGGGGAGTGCAGTGCCTCATTACTGTTCCACATTTGGCTTTCAATAACATCATTCTGAGTCCCTCATTGACTTTGAGTGATGATCAAAGTCCAGTAGGCCTCTTCTGATACTTCTGTGAGGAGTTGCAGGGGCAACTTACTACTGACAAGATGGTATAAGTCCATTCTTTTCATTTGGTTTCCACTGACACTGAAGGAATAGGCGTTTATTACTACTTGGCGGAATGAAAATACTAGCTCCCTACTAGGCCTTCTCTCACAACACATACCCATACTTTAGAGCAGCTTGTTGCAGCCTGATGACTTTGATGGCATGATTAGTGGAAGGTACAGCATTTTTATGGTTATGGGGGGGATGGAGAATTTAGATGTAGTAGAGTGGCTATTTTATCAAGCTATTATGTCTTGGTAAGATACTTCTTTCTTAATCATTTGGATAGAGAAAGGAGGTTGTGTGTGTGTGTGTGTGTGTGTGTGTGTGTGTTCATTCTGTTTGTGCCTATTGGCATTTTCAAGTTGTTGGCATCTTTGGCTCTAAGTCTGGGATACAAAATGCATAAAAGGAGAGAGAGGAGAACAGAGGAGAAGAGAGGACAGGGCAGGAGAGGAGAGGAGAGGAGAGAAAGAATGATAGGATGGAAGGTAAAATGAAAAGATGGGGAAAGAAAAAAGAAAAAGCAAAGAAAGAAAATAAAAGAAACTGAGAGAAACTTACCACCACACCACTCCTTGGTTCCCGAGTTTTCTAGAAAGTCTGATTATTTCTTGGCATCTTTCTTTTCCTTATGTTTGTTTTATATGTAATATCCAAGACTTTCAGTTGTTTAATAGTACAAATATAGGCGAAGCATATGTATTTCACCTTCCAGAAGAGGAAGTCACTTTCATGTAAAGATAAACATTTAATTTTGAAAACTACTTCACATTAACAATTTATATGACAATTGATTAAATGAGAAAACTGAGAACTCCAGTAACTAAGTTAGTTTCAATAGCTGAACCACTAATATTAATATGCAATTTTGCCAAGATACATACCTATAAGTATTGTATTTTACTCTTTTAATATCTACAATATAACTTACTTTTCCTCAGTTTCTTTAGAGAAATGCATAAATAGATTCCTTGCTGTCTCTCACACCGCATTTAGTAGGCTTATGCACGTATTAAGTATATAAAAATACTGCATGCTAGCCAAGCACAGTGGCACATATCTGTAATCTCAGTACTTGGGAGGCAGAGATAGGAGGATCACAGGTTTTAGGCCAGCCTCAGCAACTTAGTGAGATTTTTAAGTTATTTGTTTATAAGATATTATTTGAATCTAAATAAATAAATAAATAAATAAATAAATAAATAAACAGGTAAATAAGTAGGATGCCACTGGGTTCAATCCCTAATACTGAAATGAACACTAATACTAATACATACTGCATTCTGAATAAATGCAAAGATGAATGAATTTTTCCTCCTTTGTTTTTATTTTGAGGTAATTTTATTAAACATGTCATATGGATTACTGGTCTAGCTTCCTCTTCTTTTTGTAGGTTACAGACTAAGACTTACTTATACTTTAGGATGCTACAAATGGTATCCATGAAAACCCACAGGGAAAAAGACTTCTTATTTAAAAACTGGCTGTGTATGCAGTTCAGAATCCCTTTGAAATTTCATAAATTTGCAAACCACAGCCACTCTGAAATATTTTTTGGAAGCAAAGATTTATGGGTATGTTCTTGGTTCACAGCCTCACTCATCACCTTGAAGTAAGTGCTCCAATAATCACAGGCACTAATAGCATGTTCTTCCTTTCACTGATTTTTTTCATACTGAATGTAGAGTCTTCTGCTGAGTGGCATATGCTATTTTACAGTGCTTCAAATATTTCTAGCCCCATCTATTACCTTGTGTTATGGTGCTCAAATCCCTAATTACCCTATAGATTCTGCTATGACAGCTAATAAAGGGATTTTTCCAGTTCAGACGGCCAAGGTTCTTTGGCAGCTACATATTCTTCCACTGTTGTGTCAGTTTCTACATATATTCACTGTTCTACCTGCTGTTTCTAGTACTAGCCCTTTCATTTTTTCTCTAGTATACTTTACTGGTGTTTTATTTGAACCTATTTCAGATAGTAATTAAATCAATGTGACATATTAAAGTGATGTAAGCTCTAAAAAAATTTGAGTGTATGTTTACAAGTGCACCACAATTCAATTTGAAAAAGTATTCTCTAATTTGACATACTTTACCAAATGAGTCAGTTAGTTTTCTTTGTGAAGAAGAAGGAAAAATTTCTAGAGAATCATACAAATATGTTGACAATGATAAAGCAGGGTAATATGAGGCTTTGATATATCATCAAAGATGGTCATATTTGTCGCCAAATATCAACATCTTGAACATACTGCTACTTGGGTTGGAGGAACAGTAACAAATTCCTGAAAACACTCACTTTTGTTCCAGCAGCATCAACCATAATTATAAGAAATTTTAATTTAAGAATAAATGTGTGGATAAAGAGCCCAAGATGGTGTCTGAGTGAAACATCTCTCCTCAGGGCTGTGAGCTTGAATCAAATCTGCCATAAAAGCAAAGCAGCTTCTTCTTCTTCTTTTTTTTTTTTTTTTTTTGCAGTACTGGGGATTGAACTCAGGGGAATTCTACCTCTGAGCTGCACCCCAAGCCCTATTTTTTATTCTTTATTTTGAAACAGAGTCTCACTAAGTTATGGAGTGCCTCACTAGGTAGCTGAGACTGGCTGCAAACCCTGATCCTCCGGTCTCAGTCTCCCAAATGCTGGGATTACAAGCATGCACCACCACGCCCAGCTAAAGCAGCTTCTTGACACAAGAAAAAAGCAACAAAAAAGTGAACAAAGTAACAAAAATTGAAGCACAGCTAAACAGAACCCAGAAAGTGGATCGGGGAGAGCAAAGGAGCCCGTGTGCTCCACAGCAGCACATGCCGTGAAGTGGTGACTGCCATTGAGCCAGCCAACTGGTGCGGCATCTACTAGCACCGAGACATCTAACGACCTCTTGCATACCCAGGGTCCGAATGTGGAGTAAGTGACTAAATAACTCCATACCCTAACCAGGTGGTATATCCCCACACCTTCGACAGTGACTAGAAAGCCTGGGACAACCAGCTTAAGTCTGTGGCGGGGACACACCAGCTCACCTCTCCCTCCAGACCCAGAGCAGCATGGAACTGTAAGTTAACTGTGCTCTCCAGGGCAGGGGCCTGTGGAAAGGACCGATTTGGTCACCTGCCCTTCTAGCAATTGGATAAGAGCAGAAATGTGGGAGGGAACCAGAGCACACAGGGCATAGAGACCTCACAGGCACCCTGAAAAATGCCTGGCATTTAGACTGCACTCCTGCCAACAGCAAAGCCAGATAGAGAGACACAGATAGGGCCTGTGGAAAGTGTGGAGCCCCTGGCTTATACTGGGTCCAGACCCAGTGATGCACCTCTGCCTACATAGACAAGAGCTGCAAAGGGACAGGTCCTGTGGAGAGCTCAGAGATACAAGCTTGTAGTGGGAGAGGCAACAGCGGAACTCCCTGCCTGCACTGATGGAAAGAGCAAATAAGATTGCCTGAAACATGTTTGAAAATGTAATATAGCAGACATTTAAAAGCTGAAAATATCCACACAGATCCTAAAGGACTGGAGAGGTCAACTCGGCTCTGTGCGTACATACTTGCAAGAATTTTATTTTTGTTTTTGTTATTGATGTTGTTGTTTTTGGTTTTGTTTTATTTTTTCATTTTGTTTTATTTTTACTCTTTTTGTTTTGTATAGCTTTGTTTTATGTGTTTGAATGATTGGTTGTATTTTTTTAAATTGTTTTGCTCAGCTTGTTGACTTTCTTCCTCATCCCTTTTTCAATATTCCTCCCTCTCTCCTATCTATATCCTTCTCCTCAACACTTTTTTTCTCTTTTCTTTTTTCTTTTTTCCCTGTCTCGTATCAAGACCATTTCATACCACTACATCTAAATACTCTAAATTGCCTACCAGAGTCCTCCAACATATCCACTATTTCTAATATTTACCATATACCACCTCAACACACTCAAACCCTTATTCCACTGGACCATACCTACTACTTTACCCTATTCTTGTATTAATCACTGTGACTTCTCACCCAAGTTTCACCAGTGAACACAACCTGTCCTTGTATATACCAGCAGACACCTCTAAACACCCACTACAAATATTGGACCAGAGAGGTGACTCACCAGAAGGGACTGCCAAACCATAAGCATAAATTTACCTCTGCTGATAGAAGGAATAGCTCAATGCATCCCACATCAAGGCCTAAAAACAAAGAGACCACAAACTTTTCTACTCAAACCTATGAGACGAATCCCCAAGCAACCAACAGGCCCTAGAAGTCAACACTTGAAACCCACCAATGACACGATTAGAGAGGGCAGAAGCAGCCCTAGAGTAACTGCAACTCAGTATTAGATACTATTCACAGAGATAAAATAAAAATAAGAAACCTATAAATTGAGAGAAAGCTTGCAAGAGCAGCAAAGATATAAATTTAAGAACAGGGACACAATGGGAAGGAAAAATAGCAAAGGAACAATGAGCCACCACAACTCCACAATAACAGAACTCACCAACACATAATGGCAGAGATTACAAGAAGAACAATGCAGATCTTTAATAGTAGAAATGATACAAGATTTATGGAAAGAATGAAGGGATAACTGGAAAGATATAGAGGAACAAATAAAGAATCTGATACCCTGAACAGGAATCAAAGAGAAGCACTGAAGAAAGTGAAAGATGCAATAATTGAATTGAGGGCAAAAATACAAACTGTAAACAGTATATTAGACCACGTGGAAAATATAATATCACTCTTAGGAGATGATCATTCCAAAAATGAGTCCATAGTACCTAATCTAGAAAAAAAAATTGACAGTATGAATTGGACACTGATGAGATCTGGGCCAATTTTAAAAGAGCTAACCTAAGAATAATAGGCATAGAAGAGGGATTAGAAGTTGAAACTAATGGAATAAACCATCTATTAAAATAAATAATATTACAGAATTTTCCAAACATAGAAAAGTTGACACATAGGTAAAGGAAACATATAGAACCCCTTCTAGACGAGACCAAAGAAGAGGTTCAACACTCCATATAATAATCAAATTGACTAATGTAGAGGCCAAGGAGAGAATCTTAAAGTCATCAAAAGTAAAAGGCCAAGTGACATTTAGAGGCAAACCAATTAGAATCACTCCAGACCTCCCAAACCAAGTCATGAAAGCCAGGAGGGCCTGGAACAACATATTCCAAACTCTGCAAGAAAATAATTTGCAGGCAAGATTCTCCTACCTTGCAAAACTCTCATTCAAAATTGATGGGGAAATGAAAACCTTCTATGAAAAAAACTGAAAGCATTTATGTCTTCAGAACCAGAAAAACAATAATTTCCAGGAAGCAAACAACTAAGAAAAGATGAACAAACACTATCTCAAACAGAAGTCAAAACTCAAATGTTAGAAATTAAAAATCATCTCAATAATCACACTGAATATAAATGGCCTCAACTGCCCAATAAAAAGACACAAGGTTGCAAAATGGATTAAACCCATAGTCCATCTATATGCTACCTGCAAAAAACACATCTTCCAAGCAAAGATTACCACAAACTAAAGGTGAAGAACTGGAGTAAGGTAATCCATGCCAATGGAACACAAAGAAAAGCAGGAGTAGCAACTATGATATCATATAAATTAGACTTCAAGGCTAAGCTTATCAGAAGAGACAAAGAAGGTCATTTTTATTAATAAAAGGAACAATCCAGCAAGAAGAAATAACAATTGTCAACATTTATGCCCCAAACATAGGTGCAGTCAATTTCATAAAACAAACAATTCATGATATAAAGTCACACATAAATTCCAATACAAGGAGTATTGAGACTTCAATACTCCTTTCTCATTACTAGATTGATCTTCTAAACAAAATGTCACTAAAGACCTCAGACCTAAAGAATACCATCAACCAAATGGACCTATTAGACACATACAGAATATTTCACCCAACTACAGGTGAAATTCACATTTTTCTCAGCTGTCCAAGGAACTTTCCCCAAAATAGACCACATTCTGGGCCACAGAGTGAGCAATGACAAATTTTTAAAAATGTAACATAATCCCCTGCATCTTTTCAGACCACAAGGGAATGAAACTAGAAATCGACTCTAAGAAGACCCAGAGTAATCATGTAAACACATGGAGACTGAACACCACACTAATGAATGAGGAACGGGTCATAGAAGAAGTAAGTGAAAAAATTTTAAAAATCCTAGAAACTAACAAAAAGAGATATAAAACATATCAAAACCTCTAGGAAACCTAAGAGAAAGATTTACAGCACTGAGTGCCCACATAAAAGGAACAGAAAATCACCAAATAAATAATCTAATGACACAGCTCAAAGCCCTTGAAAAACAAGAACCAAAGGCAGTAGAAGACAGGAAATTGTGAAAATCAAAGCAGAAATTAATGAAGTAGAGAATGAAAAAACAATACACAAAATCAACAAAACCAAAAGCTTATTTATTTAAAACATAAACAAGATAGATAAACGATTAGCTAACCTAACCAAAGAAAGGGAGAATCAACCCAAATTACCAAAATAAGAGATGAAAAAAGGGATATTACCACCAACAGTGTGGAAATACAGAGGATCATCAGAAATGGCTTTGAAAAACTATACTCCAACAAAATGGAAAATCTAGAAGAAACTGAGAAATTTCTAGACACATATAACCTTCCTAACGTGAATCAAGAAGATATCAAAAACATAAAATCACCAATAGAAATTAATGAGACAGAAAAAGCAATAAAGAGTTTACCATTAAACAAAAGCCAAGGAGCAGATGGTTTTCCAAATGAATTTTATAAAACATTTATAGAAGAACTAATAGTCTCAAACTATTCCATGAAATAGAAAGAAATATGACCCTCCCAAACACATTCTACAAAGCCAACATCACATTAATACCAAAGCCAAATAAAGACAGCACAAGAAAATAAAACTATATGCCTATATCGATGATGAACTTAGATATAAAACTACTAAACAAAATACTAGCAGCCAGGTGTGGTGGCGCATGCTTGTAATTCCAGCATTTGGGAGGCTGAGACCAGAGGATCACGGTTCATGGCAGCCTCAGCTACCTAGTGAGGTCCTCCGTAACTTAGTGAGACCCTGTTTCAAAATAAAGAATAAAAAATAGGGCTGGGGGTATAGCTTGGGGGTAGAATGCCCCTGAGTTCAATCGCCAGTACAACAAAAACAAAAACAAAACAAACAAACAAAAAAACCAAAAAACAAAATACTAGCAATGCACATGCAAAAGCATATCAAGAAAATGATACACCATGACCAAGGCGGGTTCATCCCAGGGATGTAAAGCTAGTTCAAGATACAAAAAAAAAAAAAAAAAAAAAAATCAAAAACAAAATTCACATGATCATTTCAATTGATGCTGAAAAAAGTATTTGATAAGATCCAAAACCCATTCATGCTTAAAGCACTCCAGAGAATCAGAATAGAAGGAACGGAACATACCAAACAATCATAGAGGTGATATACAATAGGCTCATAGCCAACATCATATTAAATGGGGAAAAACTGTAAGAGTTCCCACTAAAAACAGGAAAGAGAAAAGTATGTCCATTATCACCACTTCTGTTCAATATTCTACTTCAGACTCTAGCCAGAGCAATAAGGCAAGAGAAGGAAATCAAAGGGGTAAAAATTGGGAAAGAAGAACTAAAACTATCCCTTATTGCAGATAAAATGATACTATGTTTAGAAGACGAAAAAAGGCAACCAAAAAACTTATAGAAATGATAAAAAATTCAGCAAAGTGTCTGGACACAAAATCAATCTTAAAAAATCAGAAGCATTTCTGTATGCAAACCATAAATCCACTGATAAAGAAATCCAGAAAAAATTCTACTCACAATAGCACCCTAAAAAATAAAATACTTAGGGATAATCCTAACCAAGGAGGTAAAAGAAGTCTGTAAGGAAAACTATAATAAGTTGAAAAACTAATTTGATGAAGACCTTAGAAAATGGAAAGATCTATGCTCTTGGATATGCAGAATAAATATCATCAAAATGACCATTCTCCAAAAATGATCTACAGATTCAATGCAATACTCATGAAATTATCAAGGTCACTCCTCACAGACCTAGAAAAATCAATCCTTAAATTTACTTGGAACAACAAAAACTCAGAATAGTCAAAGTAGATCTTAGCAACAAGAACCATGCAGGAGGCATCACAGTACCTGACTTCAATCTATATTGCAAAGGCACAATGATAAAACCAGCATGGTATTGGCACAAAAACAGACACATAGACCAATGGAGCAGAAAAGAAGATTCAGAAACAGACCCACGTGCTTACAGTCAACTGATTTTTTACAAAGGAGCCAAAAATATACACTGGAAAAGATAGCCTCTTCAACAAATGGTGTTGGCAAAACTGGTTAACCATATGAAGGAAAATGGAAATAAACCCCACTTTCTCACCCTGCACAAGAGTCAACTCACAGTGGATCAAAGACCTGGAAGTTAGGCCAGAGACTTTGCAGTTATTTGAAGAGGGGATAGGCCCAATACTTCAACACATAGACACAGGTTAAAACTTTCTTAAAAAGACCCCCAAAGCAAAAGCAAATCAAAGGAAGATCAATACATGGAATTGCATTAAACTGAAGAGCTTCTGTGCAGCAAAAGAAACTATCATGAACCTCAACAGACAGCCCACAGAGTGGGAGAAAATTTTTGCCAGCTACTCTTCTGATAGAGGACTAATATCTAGAATATACAGAGAACTCAAGAAACTCACAGCTAAGAAAACAAATAACCCAATCAAAAAATGGGCAGAGGATCTAAATAGAAAGTTGACAAAAGAAGAAATACAAATGGTCAATACATGTATGAGGAAATGTTCAACATCATTAGCAATCAGAGAGATTCAAATCAAAACTACCCTGAGATTTCACCTAACCCCAATCAGAATAGTAATAATCAAAAACACAAACAACAACAAATGCTGGTGAGGGTGTGGAGAAGTGGGGATACTAATACATTGTTGGTTGGATTGCAAATTAGTGAAACCATTTTGGAAAACAGTATGGAGGATCCTCAGACAAATGGGAATGAACCTACCATGTGATTCAGCAATACCACTTCTGGGTATCTACCCAAAAGAATGGAAACCAAACTATCAGACCAATGCATGTGCATCTGTGTTTATAGCCACACAATTCACAATTGCCAAACTATGGAAGCAGCCAAGATGTCCATCGACAGATAAATGGATTACAAAACTATGGGATAGCCGGGCGTGGTGGCGCACGCTTGTAATCCCAGCATTCGGGAGACTGAGACCAGAGGATCCGAGCTCGGAGGTAGAATGCCCCTGAGTTCAATTCCCAGTACCGTTAAAAAAAAAAAAAAAAAAAAAAAGAAAACTATGGGATTTGTACACAATAGAATTTACTCAGCCATAAAGAAGAACAAAATCATGTCATTTGCAGGGAAATGAATGGAACTGGAAATCATTATGCTAAGTGAGATTAGTCAGTCACAAAAAGTAAAAAAAAATTGTATGTTCTCCCTAATATGTGGATGCTAGGTAGAAGATAGGGCATAAGAGGGACACCAGATGAAGAAGGAGAAACATTAGATGAGCAAAGAAGTTGACTTAACTGACGGTGATGTTGGGGGGGGGGCACCATAATGTACATGATGTACTTTCAGAAATATATCAAAGTCAATCACTAAACTGAACCTGAGGAGGAGGGAGAGCGAGTGGGCAGGAATTGGGAAAGGGTTAAATGAGAAATGTGTGCATGTATGCCTTTACCAGATTGTAACTAACAAAGATGTATGATTACAATGCACCAATTAAAAATTTAAAAAATTAAAAGAAAGAATCAATGGGTACAATGGAAAACCATAATCTTCAAGGTGAAACAGATATGCATTTAATACTCAGTCCATTTATTTATAGTTATAAGACTTTAGAAAATTACCTAAAATGTCATAGCTTGTGTTTCCTTATCTTTGAAATAAAGATAACAAACAAAATTAAAAAAATATACTGCTTCTGGAAATTGTGTTTTTACATTTTGAAAACCCTAAACAAACTCAGTTATATTAAATATTGATTGCAATTATATTAAAATCATAAATATAAATTTTTATTGAATACAGTGAAAAATGTTTTACATAGATTATCTCATTTAGATTATAGGTATGAAAAAGATCATGTGATATTTGTCTCTCAGTTCCTGGTTAATTTCACTTAATGATCTACAGTTTCATCTATATTGTTGCAAATGCCAGAAATTTTTCCTTTCATTTAAAAAAATGGAATTCATTCTTTTAAATGAAACATTATATATATATATATATATATATATATATATAATTTGCCACATTTTCTTTATCTATTCATGAGTTGATGAACACATAGGCTTTTCTAGACAATTTTTTTAATCTTCATAAGAACTCTTGAGATACATGCTATTATTATCCAACTCTCAAAACTGATACTCATGGACTATGCATGATGTAAGAAGTCATATAGCCAGTAAGGAACAGACCCAGTATCCAAGTTAGGGTCCATATTTTAGTTCTAACCCCAGATTATTCAAATATATACTATACCACTTCTCATCAGCCGGAATATATTGCTACTTGCTTTACCTTATTCAGGATGTATTCAGTACCCTGTAAAAATCAAAACATTGACAAAATTTTAAGTGTGTCTAAGATCATAGAAGTAGCTTTCCTCTACTATTAAAGGAGATAAAATACATGCTACATTAATTAAATGAATATATGAATGAATTATATAAGTATTCTAAATAATAATTTGATATTTAAAAATTTTAATCACTCTACTCATTGAACTACTGCCTGGTTGCTGTAATATTAGAAAGTTATTCTTTATAACACACTGATGATAGGCCATAAAATCTAAAAGAGGGGAGTTATATATTTGAAAATAAGCCATTCTGAATTATATCCATATGCCATTAGAGTTAATACTCTTCATCTTCACTATATATGCATTGATAAATGGCCTGGTTATACTTTGCTTTTTGCTTTCCAAAATAACAGTGACCTAACAGATTACTTGCTTGTTTTGTTCAATGATACTTGTATCCTAATGGATGAGAGGTGTCCTCTCTCAAGCATCATTTTACCAATTTCAGTTGCTCTGGGAGGCTAATGTAGAAGAAAGATATTGGGCAGAAGCCAAGAATGATATTCTTTACTTACTTCCTATATTTTCTTTTTATTTGGGCTGGGTTTGTTAATAGTTCAGAACCATTTAGGGCAATATTTGAACTTGGAGTTTGAAATGAATATTCAATTCATGGCTTTGTCTAGAAGAGATGAATAATGTGGGAACTTCCCAGCCTACGATCTTCTCATATATAATATGTAGTTTTCTTTGCTCATATTATATATGGATCAACTTTGAAACTAAAGGTTCAATTTCAACATGTATTTTTTTATCAGAACTGTTTAAATTGTTCCAGCTACCATTCCCATCTTTTACTGCTATCTCCAATGAGTCCTCTAGGTAGCCAAAAGGCAACCACATACAGAGAGAGAGAGAGAGAGAGAGAGAGAGAGAGAGAGAGAGAGAGAGAGAACTATCAAAATTACTTGTATTTAGATAATTAAGCATTGACTATGTACTTTATTTATTTATTTTTTATACAAGGGATTGAACCTATGGGTATTATACCTTCAAACTGTATCCCCAGCCCTGTTTCATTTATTTTGAAAACAAGTCTAAGTTGCTGAGGGCTTCACTAAGTTGCTGAGGCTGGCTTTGCAACTCCAATCCTCCTGTGTCCCCTCCTAAGTACTGAGATTACAGGCATGTACCATTGGCTTGATTTCTCTAGTATATTATTTTAATTACCCCTTATCTCAAAACTTTCTTGTTACAATTTTTATTTTTGGTATCACCAAAATTTCATCATGATACAACTGTTATTTTTCTTCATTAAGGTCATATATATAAATGTCATTCTATTTCACTAAACATAGTCTTTTAAATCCTACATTCAAAAGAAGTTAGTATTTCATGTGTCTTTCTAAACCTGTTTACTTTTCCAGGGAATGCCATAAGATAGTATTGATGCTTTTGATCTTTTCATTGTTTGTGGATTTGGTGCAAAGACAATGATGCAAAAAGCATGAAGTTTTCGACTCATAATTTTTAAAACAGGGAAAGATTTATGTTTACGTTTTTTCAAATAGATATATGAGTTCACATCTGGGGATTCTTATCTTTTACTTTCAGAACACCAGATAATTCACGTTATTATATTTCACCATATATTCTGTTAATCAATGTGGAATTTTCTGTATATATTAATCATTTAATTTTTGACATCCCAATATGATATAGGTGCTATGGTAATGCAATTAAAGTAGACTGTTTCCTGTTCAAAGTAAATTCAAAATCTATGGAAGGGGCACATAGATTGAAAATATATAAAAAAGGTATGGTGGTATGTGCCTGTAATCCAAGTACTTTGTAGGCTGAGAAAGAAGGATCAGAGGTTCCAGGCCAACCTCAGCAACTTAGCAAGACCCCGTTTCAAAATGGAAAATAAAAAGGGGTTACGGTATAGTTCAGAGGCAGAATGCCCCTGTGCTCAATCTCCACTGCAAATAAATAAATAAATAAATAAATAAATAAATAAATAAATAAATAAATAACAAAATAATACAAGGCCACATATTATATACATCAATACAATTTCTATATATTCAGTACATTTCTACTTCAAGTATAGCAGAAAATATTTACTGAAGTTTTCTGCCTTTGCAAAATAAGTGATTCTATATAAAATTATCTTCATGGTACTCCATAGTATAGTGTTGTCCTTATGTTGTGAAGAAATTCTTCTAGAACTCTTTTCTACAAACACCCCCCCCACACACATACATATACCTATATGACTTGGATAAAAATTACAGATTGGCCCTAATTGTCACATAGCACACTCGGAACTTTGGAGTGAATAATGTGATTTCAGATAAGTAGCATCTTTAGACTCAAGGTAAAAACAAGTATAATATTGCATTTGGAAATAAAATCTTCAAATTTATTCCCAGGGTTCTCACAATTAAAGATCCAACTCATATAAATAGATGCTCAAATATTGTACACGAAAAAATATATACTATACAATCATACAATACTAAAACCAAATTTAACCCAAGAAAATTATATACTAGAGCTATTAATACATAATATAAAATAAATAAACTGTAAACATTTAAGGAATAAATGGATCAAAAATAAACAAGCAATAAGAGACAATTAAAATGGCCATGAATATTGAGAATGCAGTAGAAATTATAGGTATTCAACCAATATATAATTACAGAGATAAAAGTTATTATTTTGACAGATGAGAGTAGACTAAAAGAAGAAGAAAGAATTAGTTTATTTGGAAGACTGGTCTTAGAAAACTTCATAGTCTGTAGCTCAGAGAAGAAAAGAGATTAACACATATCAGGTTAAGCGATATGGATGATATAATACTTATTAAATATTTAACTGGAATAAGAGTAGAAAAGTGGAGAAAATTGGAGGAGAAGAGATGGTTTAGAGTTTTATATAACTGATTAAGCAGAAAAATCAAATGCACAATAAATATAAAATTTCCCTAATGGAATTAAATAAAAGCACTCTGCAAGTAAACATTTGTCAGTGAAATGGAAAATATAACATTAAAATAAAAGAAGCTAAATGAAGGCAGAAGACCTACCATGGAACTATAATTGACTAACAGAAAAACTTTCAACAGCAAAAGTATACAACAGAAAATAGTGGGATATTGCCAAAGTATGGAGATAAAAATAATTACTAAACCAGGTGTGGTGGTGCATGCTTGTAAGGCTGAGACAGGAGGATCCGGGTTTGCAGCCAGCCTCAGCTACTTAGTGAGGCCCTCCATAACTTAGTGAGACCCTGTTTCAAAATAAAGATGAAAAACAGGACTGGGGTTGTAGCCCGGAGGTAGAATTCTCCTGGGTTCAGTCCCCAGTATCGAAAAAAAAAATTACTAATTATGTTTAAATGTATAAGAATTATATAATTTAATGCATTCAATGTCCTTGGGTGATAGATAAGTTTAACCTTCCCCCAAATTGGATGGTGATTGAATATTCTAATTTCCCCAAGCCAATATTGTAGCTAACAGTGGAGCTGAAGGTATATCTGTACCTCTTTCCACTTCATGAATATTTATTCATGGGAAGCTATTTCTCATCATAAAGTTGAAGTAAAATTAATTTTGTTTTAAGAAGATATTCCATCTTTAGGCATATTAGCATTAAGGATTTTTTCTTCTTGTAACAATTCTTTATAACGCACTTTAATACAATATGTATGGTACTGGATCAGACATCAAGAAGGGCATAAAAATAAACACAATCATATAGTCCCCTTAATAAAACTGCAGCAAGGTAGAAAAAGTTATACATTCAAGTAATAAAGATTTTGCCTGCAGCATAGAAACAGATAAAATAATATATCTATAAGAGAAAGTTAAGTAAAGTGGTGTAAGGAATCAGGAGAGAGAACATACTTCTAATAGAAAGGGCACCAGGTAAAAAGATGGTAGATGATTCTTAGAAAATGAAATATATAATAAAGCATTTGGGCTAGAATTTGGGTAACAAATAATATTTAGTTATTAGGTGATGGGAATAAATAATACCATTAGAGAGTCAATGAGTAGATGCTTAAAAATAAAAAAAGGTGAATGCCCCGGCCAGCGGGGGTTGTGAACGGGAGACTGAGGATGCTAATACTAAGGGAATGAGACAAACAAGGGACATAAAAGAATGGAGGCAAGACAGGATTCTGATCAAGCCTCAATTTTTTACTAAAGCAGGACCGCTTAAGTACCTAGAAGTGAGGGGTGGGGTCAAGTGGGGTCAGCAAGCTTGTGTGGGCTTGCATGATTGGTCAAGGTTGATTGTATCCTTTTCAGGTAAGGGCCACAGCAGGATGATGAATAGAACCTGTTTTGCACCATCACTGTGGCTGCTGGGGGGGAGTTCCCTCAAAGTGTGAATTCCAATTCTGACCGGCCTTCTGGCTCCCAACAAAAAGGATGATTAGTAAGTTATGGAAAAGAGGAGTCATCAAAGAGGAATATAAGAAAGTTGGTAGGGGCAGCCTTTCAATGGGGACCCACTGTGGAATTTTGAATAGAAAATGGCATGATTAGAGTAATGGTTTAATGCATAGGTTCCCAAAGTTGGTGATACTACAGGAGTGCTAGAACAATTGGGAGGGAGGGAGTAGGAGTCTTCGGTATAATTGGGGGAGGATTGGATAAAAACAAGAAGGCAGTAGAAGAGGCCGGGAGACTAAGAATTTTTTTACTGAAAAAAGGTCAGTAAACCAATGAGTTTAGGAACCCATGGAAAGGGATTAATGTATTTATTGAATTCAGGATCGCTTAGCAAGGGATGAGAATGTAGGCAAAGTAAAAAACTAGCAAAATTACTCTAGAGGAAAGATATAGAGGACTGAAATAAGATTTTTGCAATAGACAAAAGGTTCTATTAATGTTACCTACTCTGCAACCCATGCCATGTACATGTATGTTTCTATCACATGAAACCTTAATAAGATGTATGGTTAAAATGCACCAATAAAAGTATGTTAAATAATATCTTTCAACACTATGTGTGTCTTTGCAATGAGTGTCATACTGGTTTTCATTATTTGTACAACAGAGAGTACAGATGTGTTAATCTACTTACCCAGGAGACTATAGGATAAAAGATTGGTAATGGACACTGACCGCTTAAGTACCTAGAAGTGAGGAGTGAACTTAATGGTTCTTTTTTTGAGGCCTAGGAAAGCATATTACTATTATACTCCTGGAATCCCTCATCTTCCAGCCATATACACAAAAAGATAAAATATAATTGGATCATTTATATAGAGAATGAGTTTCTTTTAGGATATTTCTAGAAGGAAATTAGGGAAAACAAAGATTGCTTCCAATTAAAGTACATTATACCACTGTAACATCACTCAGTTAAGTTCATTTCTAAGAGGAAAAGCATATCTTTTAAAATATCAATTGAAATGAGTTATGAAAAATAAAATTAAGACAGTAAATTTGGAAAACTCAAATATTAAAAATAAATTATCTACATTGAATCTTTTATTATTCTTTGGCAATATTTTTGACACACAAGCATTAATTTAACACAGGTGGAAATATAAACAATTATGGATAGATGGTGATAACTGAAGGTGGCTTCCTTTAGCAGCTATCTTTAGATAAACATAAAAGTTCTGAGAAACATACATGAAAAATTTTGGTATAATTTTCTACTATAATTTTTTTTAAATTTTTTATTGTAGTAACTCGTGCAATATAGCATACATCTTTGTTAAGTACAAATTTTTAACAACATATTTGCACACAATTCTCATTTGACCCCTTCCCCGATTCCCTCCCCATTCCCACCCCCTCCCTCCCCCTAAGGTTCACTTCAGTGAGTGACCTTGATATGATTGTGTAGGTACATCATGTAAGTCAACATTTATCTTAAAGATGAGGGAGCAAGATTGCACAGTCTTATAATTGGACTAGATTTGAATATAAAGTAATATTTTTATTCACAACATCCTAGTCCCAGTGTGGAATTTAATATGATTGTGTTTTTAGAATATGTATTTATATTGCTTATTGCCAAAAAGAAAAAAATGCAGAAAATAATTTTCCTTATTTTCTTTGTGAGCTAGAAAAAGTCCATCAAAATACCCTTACCTTTTTGTTCATCGAGAAAACATAATCTAAATATTCATTAAGAAAAAAGCACATAAAGAGAGAATTTATATCACAGATATTGGGTTTTTTTTTTTTTTTTTTTTTTTTTGCGGTACTGGGGATTGAACTCAGGGGCATTCTACCTCCGAGCTACACCCCCAGCCCTATTTTTTATTCTTTATTTTGAAACCGAGTCTCACTAAGTTGCGGAGTGCCTCACTAGGTAGCTGAGGCTGGCCGCGAACCCGGATCCTCCGGTCTCAGCCTCCCGAATGCTGGGAT